>APFE030437984.1:95379-137061 GCA_000404065.3 Pinus taeda | reverse complement strand
ACCCTTCACAGATTCGCTTTCCACTTCACTTTCATATAGATCGAGCCTTTGAAACAATAACCCAATATTTCAGATCTTAAGATATTCAACCCAAAAGCATACATAAGCCAATTGATCTCCTTTGCTTTATATAGGCAAGCTCTTCCTCAAATCATGGACCAATACCACGGGCCAAAACCATAACAAACCAATACCATCAACTCAATACGAGGGATCAACACGTCTGTCGAGATGCCATGGTCCAAAAACCATAGGTTCAAATTCCAAGGACTAACTACCATGGACCAAAGGTAAGTTTTCCCACATGAAATAAACTTTTCTCTGCATAAAATTTCGTGAACTTTTCTCCACATGAAATAAACTTTTATAAAGTTTTCTCTGCATAAAATTCCGTGAACTTTTCTCCTGCGTACTTCTTAATTCTCATCATATTGAGAGTCATGCCATGGGTGTTGCCATCAAGTACAACATCTGTAACATATAACCATACCAGAAACATAATGCCAACACAACCTTCTTTACATCTTGAGCCAATCGCTCAGCTTCTATAGTGCGCTTTCGCCCTCATATGGTTGGCGTTGCATGAGTGGTCTCTTCCACTCCATGAACTTCATATTGTGGTTGATCCACATCCTGAAGCTGATCCTTAGGAACTAATAGCTCCTCATCTGCATGCAAGTGTGGCTCCCTCTCAAGCAAACACTTCATGGCTTTCTCCTCCTGAAATTTTATATCTCGTCGCACAATAGTCTTGCGGCTGTCTGGAAAATACAAACGATAGTTGTGGGGCGTATCAGTGTACCCCACAAATATATTTACCTTTGTTGTTAGCTCTAGCTTCTTCCTATCATCCTTCATCACATGCATGTAAACAGGAGAACCAAAAATCCTCAAATGGGAAATATCAAGCCTCTTACCTGAATAAGCCTCATTGTGTGTACTCATGCCAAGTATCTTGTGAGGACAACGGTTCTGCACATATACTGCAGTATTGCATGCCTCCGCCCACAAGTGAAGGGGTAGGCTCTGATCATGCAACATCGCCTGTGCAGCACCCACAATCGTTCTGTTCTTCCGCTCGGCAACCCCGTTCTGCTGTGGGTTATGGAGAGCTATGAGCTCTCTTCGAATCCCTTCTGCGTTGTAGAAGTCCTTGAACTCGCCAGAGATGAATTCACCACCATTGTCACTCCTAGGAGCCTTCACCTTCTTCCCCGATTCCTTCTCGACCAGTGCTTTGAACTCACAGAACTTTGAGTATGTCTCGCTCTTCTTCTGCATGAAGAAGATCCAGCACTTTCTAGAGAAATCATCAACAAAGATCACATAGTACCTGTGCTTTGCTGTCGAATCTACTGAGAAAGGTCCACACACGTCTATGTGAATTCTCTCAAGGATCGTCTTGGTGTGACTATCCTTCTCGTGAAAGGTGGCTTTCACAAATTTTCCCAAAGTACACCCCTTGCACTGATCTGACTATGAAAGAGTGCCTTTAGGAAGCCCAGTAAAAATTTGCTACAGTATCTTCAAGGCGCCATGGTGAAGGTGGCCCAATCTCCGGTGCCACAGCTCACCATCATCCCGGCTCACCACTCCTTCTGCCTTGCATGCCATTGCTGAGCAACCGTCTACATGCAACTGATAAAGGTTCCTCACTCAAACCCCTATCTTCTGGGTCTCACCAGTTGTCTTGCTGCGCAGGAAAACCTTTCCCTCGCTGAAAACAACATCATACCCCTTGTCTTCTAACATCGCCACTGAGATGAGATTCTTCTTCAATCCTGGAACATGCATGACTTCCTTCAATACAAAGGGGTTACCAGACTCCCTCTCAAAGGAAATGGTACCGATACCGGTCGCACTGTATCTACCATCATCGCCCATCTCGATGTGCACTCCAAGATCTTTCTCATCCAGATCAGAAAATAAATCTCAATCTCCTGTCATGTGAAAAGACGCACCACTATCCAAGAACCATACCGATCCCATCACACTTGATACCAAGCATGCGATCAACAAAAAATCCAGCTCAAACTGTGAGGCTAAGGCCTCTCCCGCTGCAGATCTAGCAACTTGCTTATTTTTCTTCTTCTGCGGACAATTTGTGGCATAGTGTCTGTGCTGGTGACAGTGAAAGCACTTCACCTTGGACATGTCCTACTTCTTTCCTTTCACACCGGAATGAGAAGCTTTCTTGTTCTTCCCCTTCTTTGCTTTGGCAACCAAAGCGCAATTTTCTTCATCAGATGCCTTTGATGAAGATCCGTCCTTGGTATTCTGCTTGATCTCCTCTTGCACAAGATCCAACCAAAGTCTCTCCCATCTTGGCAATTTCTCCCAACCATTTGCAGAGTCCTAATAGGAATGCCAACTCTTCAGAAGACCAAGAAAAGCCAAGCTCACCAAGTCCTCATCATCGACAGTCACCCCCACACTTCCCAGCTCATGCCTGCATTGGGTGAACTTCATGAGATACTTGGGCATATTGTCTCCATTCTCAGCTTTGATGTTTCTGAGTTTATCCTTGAGCGCCAAATTCCTCTGGTCGCTCTTACTTTGGAATAGATCTGTCAACGCTTTCCACATCAAGTATGGAGAAGCCTTTCCATGCAGGCTGGACACTCCATTGAAAGACATTTCAACTTCGACACCAAGAAAACACTGTTGCAAATTCGAATTTCACCAACTCAAAACTCAACCACTTCTGATCTAAAATTCGTGAGAACAAAGTATTTCTCGTACAGAGATTGACTGTATGGGAATTCACTGGATATCTCACCTTCTAAAAGAAGGATGAATCCAGTGGCTACCTAGCCTGATTACAGACTCTGCCTGAAGAAATAAAATGTAATCACTTTCTGAATAAGATCTGATGATCAATCCTCGCTTTGATATCCTGTAGAAATTTTTCTACAAATCAACCAGCTCTGATACCATGTAGAAATTTTGAATAAAATGACACTTATTCACAGAGATTATCCCGATTATACACTAATTGCGGAATACATGCATAATACATAACCTCCTCTACATTGATCATCAATTTAGCAGTATTAAGAAACAATAGCATGCGCACATTGAAGCATCAATCACACATATCAACATAGTATGTACCCGGAGAAAGCATAAAGCTGAAAACCCCCAACTATATGTATATTATATTGATTGAGAACATGTAACAATACATAGTACAATACTAGCTCCACTGCTACACACAATACAGCATAGATCTGAAACAATCGCTGGCTCAAATCACCTCCACTGCCTGCCTGCCTCCACTGTGCAATCCTGCATAGAGAATATTGAGAATGGCTGATCCATTCACGTGTTTCCCTTGTGTAACACTACGCAATCCTCATTGGCAACTCAATCCCACTGATTGTGAAAATCACATGCACAACTATAGTCACAACTGACAGTTGTCTTACCCTTTCACTCACCTCTAACACTTGTCTCCACTGAACTGTCCATGCACTGAGTTAACTGATGTATTCTTTAGTTGATTTATGAGTTAACAATTAGTGAATTAATTAATAATTAATTCACACCACTCAACACTAGTGTATTTGTTAGTTAGACTAAATAAAACTAGTTCAACTGAGTCAAACTGAACACAACTCCATCAACTCCTCATTCAACTCCACAGAACTCAATCACTGAAATTCTAACTGAAGTCCTTCATGCAATAGCTCAACTAACCCATTAAAAAAGCGTATTTCCTTCTGGCAGTTGCATGTGCCACACCTGTAGCTCGAACTGAAGTGCTCCAAGAGAATAAGATAATGTTTATAGTCCAAATATTATTAAGAGCTAATAATATTCAACTGTTCTATTTTTAGCCTGGCAGTCTAAAAATAGTCTCCGCCCATATGTCTAAAAATAGAAGTCCATCTATTTTTACCAACATGACCAATCATCCATAAATAGCATCCTAAAAACTCATAGACCATGATCCATATGTCTAAAAATAGACATAGTCTAAAAATAGACTTTGCGCAAAAAATAGCCTGCGGGCCCACTTAGTGAAGGTGACTTCTTTTCACTAAGCTCCATCATCTTGTTGCATTTTCAACAGGAGTAAAATTGTGAGTGTGTAGACTTACAAGTGGTTACTACCTACCAAAATTTATGCAAGTTCTAATTTTTGAGCAAGAAATTTACTTATCCACTTCAAATCTCAGTTTATTAGTTACCGGCAATGCAAAACCATAGGATGATTTGACTATCAACCATTATTAACTTAGCATGACCAATGTACCTTATAATTATTTATGGAATTTTTCCCATTGGAGGGCTAAGGTGCCCTACAAAACAAAATTACAATATAACAAATTGACTTTTCTTTTTTTTATTACTTTTATTACACTACAACACATCTCCACCATACTCGCTTTTATATTAATCTTATTTTTTAATTGAGCTGACATATAAATGTTAAATGTTAAATGTTAAACATTTGTGCATGAACATCTAATCCTATATTAGCCAACATTGACATTAGACCATCTTAGATCCATCTTAACCCTGGATCTAGCAAGCACCGAGAGGGATTAAATCTCTCAAGTGCAAACCTCTTTTTTTAGTGCAGAACTTGAGGAAACATTTGCACCTCGAGAGATTTGATCCCCTTCACACTTGATAGATGCAGGGTTAAGACAGATCTAGGTTGGTTATATAATACTATATAATATCCATATATGTATCTATGTTTCTCTTTCTTATTCCCTCTCTATATTTCACCCCTAAAAATTCATACTCTCTTTGTATCTATCCCTCTCTTGTCCCCTTATTTTTCTCTCTCATGCCCTTCTCCCCCTCTCTCTCCCCACTCTTGCTCTCCTCTCTCCATCACTCTTTCTCCATCTCTTCCTTGTCTAAAAAGTAAGCCAGACAAAAATGCCAAATTTCATACTATTATAAGTTCCCATCGCTGAATCTTGTT
The DNA here is from genome assembly GCA_000404065.3 of Pinus taeda. Taxonomy (NCBI): domain Eukaryota; kingdom Viridiplantae; phylum Streptophyta; class Pinopsida; order Pinales; family Pinaceae; genus Pinus; species Pinus taeda. Next base: position 132,119 of record APFE030437984.1, on the reverse strand, counting down.
ATGTTTGGCCATGATTTACTGTGATGCTTTTGAATAAATGCAAGGGACAACACTAGTTTTTAAGGTAGTTGACTAGAAAATTAGCGCCAACACCCTTTCCCAAAGGAATGGCACACACAGACTTTGCCCCATTTGTAGTTGTTGAAGTTATCTTAATATTTTTCAAAGTAATTCCCATGCAGACAATTGTTTAGCTGCACGAAAATTTCACAACTACATTCACTATGATGTTCCATAGATTTTTTTTTTTTATACTTGACATCTTGTAGCTTCACCATGTATGGCTGCAAACAACATTATCATAGAAAATATTATTAATTCCAAACTTCAAAATCAATTTGTACAAAAATTCCTACGATGTATCAAAGTTTTCACTTCTAAGCTATATATATATATATTATGTTTTATTATAAAATAGTTAATTTTATATGATATATTTGCTTATTACTAGATTTGTTTGTTTATAGTTGAAGTAGTTGGAATTAATGATGATAATAAGTTAACTAATCACAAATTTGTGTCAACATCCATGACGGACTTCAAACTGATATTTCAGTAACGGCGGGAACAAAATTCCATATATTCAATTCAATCTTAAAGTGGAAAAGGGATTGTGATCCCCAGTTAATTAAAAAGTATGAGGAACATATATTTCACTTGGGAATACCGCTAAAATATGAAAATGCGTAGAAAAGATAGTCTATCACAGCTAATCGGATTCTTAACATTATCAACAGCTATCTCAAATCTGGTAGTCCTCGCATAGCCAGAATGGTTCTATATATTTAGAAAAAGCATGAATTTCATTGTAATAGTTACGAACTGTAATGCATTGTCGTCTCACAATGAAAATTTCAAGATTTTATTTTAAGACGAATAAAACAAACCAACCTGCCAAGTCTTCATTCTGGGTCGATTGGATGTTTTTACAAAAGTGATGTTTTGGCCTAGAATGTTGTCGATTTTTTATTCTCCGTTCTTTCGTAGGCTTCCAATGTTAGCCAAGTAAGAAAGTACAATTTAGATTTCATCCATACTATCTTTCTTGATGGTATTTTGTACCTAATAAGATTTTTTTAATAATTTACTCATTATTACAAATCACTTAAATAACATTACATTAAAAATATCAGTAATAAATGAGATAGTTAAACTCAACTTAAAATGGACTAACTGAAACTGAACTAAGACATTTGGAGGGAGGGTTTTGACACCTAACAAGTGGTTGGAATTAGATTCTCCAACACTACCCTTAATTTCAACCACATAAAATTTAATTAAGATACCTTGTGGTCTATGTCTTAGCTAGGCTTAAAATTTAAAAAATTGACTTCAATTACATTTACTTTTAATTAATTAAGCAAAGTCTTTTGGTAGAAATCACATAAGAGAATCTTTTGGCCGACGCTTATCAAACCAACAAGGGTGGTTCATTGTCAGGACCAGATGAAGAGACAAACATGCTCACTTTTCTTCTTCTCTTCTTCCATATCCTATAGCCTCTAGATTGTTTCAACTTTTTCTTCTTGTTGTAGGCTTCAAATTCCATATTCTTCATGCCCGAGTGATGACATTAGTTGAGATAACTATTGTTGAAGAATCTAATTCCAAACACCTCTTAGGTGTCAAAAGAATCCCTCCAAGTGTCCTGGTTCAATTTCAGTTAGTCTAGTTTAAGTAGAGTTTAACTCTCATCATTTATTAATGATTTTTCCAATGTAATCTTATTTAAGTGATTTGTAATACTGAGAAGCGATGTACTCTTCTCCACTTTTCTTTTTCATTATTTGTCATGGTATCGAAGCTTAGCCTGTGTGAGACTCCTTGAGAGCAGCAGAAGAGAAGAGCTAGTTTGCATAAGACTTCGTGAGAGAGCACCAACATGACTGAAGGGAGATCAGAAAAGAGAAGAGGTGAGCATGTGTAAGACTCCTTGAGAGAGCAGCATAAGTTTCAAGAAGTTTGAAGAAACCTACTACGAAGAAGCAACAGAGAGAAAACCAATTCTAAAAAGAAGGTCCATATATTTTTAAAAAAAATTATAGCCAAAATAACATAGTCCAACACTCAAACCAAACCATTATTAATGCACACAACAGTTATACCAGTGGCACTAATTCCACATTAATGCATTCCAACAGCGATACCAACCAAATTAACTGTGCAGTAACGCACCTGAGCACTTCTATCAGTCACATTATATGGGATCAAGGGGAACATTAACGCAACCTCATAGAAACAGAAAATGTGTTATAGTTGTAAATCAACTGCCAAGAAAAGCATTGACCAAGGAGATAAGTCAAAAAAAAATTTAATTGTAGGTAAGGATTTATCAAAAGAAGACCGTCATGGTAGACCTCATATGAACAAAAGTTTTCATTGATCTTTAAAAAGAAAAAATGGTGCTTGATCCAAGGTTTAGAAAAAGGGTTTCATTATTAAAACAAGGGGGTTGCAAGGCAGCAAGTCCCTGCCTTGAGCTTGAACCCGTATATTTTTTGTTTTGAACTTGCATTAGTAATTTCTTGTGACTTGCGTTAGTAATTAAGATTGAACCGGAACCACCACCAGCTAATGTGATTGACAAAGTGTCTTCATAGACTATGAGCTCTGGTCTTGGCCTTGAATTTCGATATCAATCTGAAACTCGTTCTTCTTTTAGTGGCTCCGATTCTATCATTGCCCCTTATGCTTTTATTACTACCTTAGTTGTCCCTTTTTTTAACAGGATAGAAAACTGGGCACCCACCTCTTCTTATGTGGATTCCATTTCTGTTTTGGTCTTTGCCTGTGCCTCTATAATTGAAACTCCTGGCTTTCCTCCTCTTGCCTCTATAGTTGCCTTTACCTTGATTGGTGCTCCTTCCTTTGGCAATCTTACCATTGCTTCTCCAACTGTGGCTACTTGCTCTATTGCTGGATCAATTTCACCATATGGAACTGGACAAAGGGAAGGCTTTAGTAGTTGCTGGTGCTAGTGAACCAGATCATAAACTTTCTCTGGGACTTCTAGGACTGGAATTAGATTCACTACGTCTTTACAACATGCACCACCTTCACTCTGTAAAATGAATATGGTGAGACTATAAAATGAATCTGGTGAGACTCAATCAATAGGGGTCGCTTCATTGGTTAGTGCTACTACTAGCTTTCAATTTGGAAGGCATGCAGACTCTCAATTAACGACTTAATATGCATCTCAATATGGGTTTGGAACCGAAGCAATGAACTATGGAATGGGAACTAGCTAATATGTTATTGGTACTGTTGGAGTTGATCACGCTGGGACTTAATATGCTCGAACTGCATCTACAACTATAGAATCTTAAACAACTGGAACCTAGACTCTTTAACCCATATGGATACATGGTGACCCAAAACCGGTACCAGTATTCTAAATAAAGCTAGTGCCATTTAATTAATAATTAGAATATAAATAGAAAATCATACATTTGTTTTCTAACCAATAAAGTAATTGTTTTAGAAAGTGGAATAATAATTAAATTATCATAAGAAATATAAACTCATTTGTAAAGACGCTCATTGGTAAGACGTTTAAATTGCATGCAGCCCACTTGTTCAGTTTCCCCAGGCAACTATACTTCTGCCATCAGCTGCTACATTCTCCACGCAACTATACCTCTACCATCGTCGTCTAAGACAGCTCAGTGAGTAATTCAAACAGTAGTTGCCCACACTTCTGGCTCTTCTACGTTGCTTATTTACTCAAATCCTCAAGGCTTCTGTAGCTATTGATCGCAAGTTCGATCATCTCCTCATCATAATATATGCATGGTGTCTATTATCTTCTACGGATTTTAATCCTTGGTGATAAAGGTAATGAGGGTTTCAATCTTCAGCATTAGTAATAGTAGTTGTTGACTCATCAATAGCAGATCCAATTGCATATCCACCAACATCAGAAACAGGACCAGTTTATTTACTAGCAAGTATACCCGCTGTAACATTGAATCGAGTTGAATCACTAGCAGTTCCATCAATACCAAAGCAAGAAAAGACATAGGTCTAGGCACAGATTACAAAGCTAGATCCAGATGGAGCATACCTATGAGAAAATTTAGTTGTTTGAGTGCTAATAGTAGCAGCTCCAGTTTCTCCACAGGTTGGGTATTCATAGTTTTTCAATTTTAGTGTTTTGTTTTGTGAATGAATGAGCAGGATTATAGAGAATGACATGTTTAAACAGAACTGGAGATCGAGAACAAAGGTTGAAATATTTCAATACATATCGCTGAAATGGACATTGGCCTTTCTAATTGGCCTCTGCATTGGCCTCATTGCAAGCATTTGTCAACCTTGTAGTAGAGAACATTGCAGGGTTGAAGCTGCTTGTTCCCTCTAGATCGATACTGCAGAACAGGTATGGTATTAATTATCATTAATTTATGAAGCTCCACCCTTTTTGAATGGGTCTAAGCTACTGTCCATATTCAATCCATCACTGTATAGAAATGATGAATCAGTCCTATTTCGCTTTTCCTACAGTTCTTAATTCATTTGTTTATCACGAATCTAGACAAAGAGGCTACATCAGTTTGCAGTAGTTTGCAATGAATTTTTGCCATATTAGAATCTGATTAATTATCTTCAGTAAAATACTTGTTGAGGTGTTGCTACAGAGTGCAGTCCATAATTGGAGTTCTCAATTTTATTGATTTGACAATTGGTTGAAATGAGTTAAACTGCAGGGATATATTGGCCTTCCTAACGCTCACGGGTGCTAATATAGCACTAAATTTAATGGAAACAACGCTTACTTGCTATATTTCACCAACAGTAGCAAGGGATGGTGTGTCGAAAATAAAGGCTTATCTGAATGGGGTGGATCTGTCGAGCATTTTTTAGTTCTAAACACCCTTTTCATTAAGGTATGTGCATATCAAGTTCAAGTAAATTCTCATAAAAATACATCTGCACTGATTATGCTGAAATGGAGCCTTAAGGCCCCATGAAAAATCCAACTAAATTCTAGGAACTTTTATCTAGTCTATCTCAGGAAAATGTCACAGAGAATGGTAGTTATGATTCTCATTAGCTATAGATTTGAATGTTGGAATGTAAACTTTTTTGGGTTTCATTTGTTTCATAATGGGTAGTATAATTTGGGTGTGTGCAAGTATTTGGAAGTATATGTGTTGTGTCTGCTAAATTGAATCTGGGGAAGGAAGGTCCCCTGATACAGATTGGGTCTTGCATATCATCTCTTCTTGGGCAGGGTGGCTTAAGGCGTTACCATCTAACATCTAGATCACTGAGGTACTTCAAGAACGATAGATATAGGCAGCATCTCATTAGTTATGATGTTGTTGCAGAGGTGGTTGCAGCTATCAATGTGTTATCACTCAGAATTTTCTCAAGGTTAAAGAAATAAACTTCTGAGGTAACCATAAACCTATTATTTTAGACTCGGGTTCTAGCCAACCTAAGTCCAAAGAGGGCTCTCCCTTTATAATTTAACTTTGTTTTGGTGGGATTTAGGCCAGATCTTAGTGCTCATAAGGTTTGGATTTTGGTTGGGTGGTGGAATTCTGGGAACAGATGGACAGAGCAAGTCTTTCAAGCCATTGGGCTATGGATTCAATCAAAAGATGACTTAACTAGATCAGATCAATCACTAAAGGAAGAGTTCACAAGGTAGGCTAGCAAAGCAAAGGGAAAATCTTCGGGTTCCAATGGATGAGGTAGTCCTAACTAGGGTGAAAGGGCAATAAAGAATCCTTAGACCGGGATTAAGATGAAGAGAAGAAGGAGATCAATAGCAAAGGGCAACTAAGAATCCTTTACTATGGACCTGGGGGGTAACTACAGAAGTAAGGGAGCAATTAAGATTTCCCAGACCAAGATAGTTGAGCAAAAAACATAGAGAAAGTAAACAATCGAGATAGAGAGAATTAAAGCTAATTCTAAAATATCATTCCTTGTTTACCATTCAGATTTCATAGAGACATATGTGAATATTTATAAACAAGAAGAGAAAACAGTAATAAACATGAGAGATAATACTTATTTGATTTCCGCTGTGCACAAGAATCCTAGGAAATGTCTTTAACTTTATTCCATGATCCATCAAGCCAATCCAATCTTGATTACAATAGCTCCTTAACTTGATAAGAAATTTCTACATAAATTTCTTTGAATCCACCCAAAATACTTCAAATGAAAAAGTATTTATACAAATTCTAAACTGAAATATCTTGAAAAAATATCAAGATTGGTTTTAAAAATATCTCAAACTGTTTTACATTAATAGAACTAAAATAAAGGAAATTCAAAACTAATGAATCTATTTGGCACTATTTTTATGGATTTATGGTGACAAAGAAGAGAAAGTCAAATTTGATAGCAACTCTTAATTGATGATGAGGCATCCCAATCACTAACTGCGTCATTTCTTTGTGCATTATGCTCTAGCAATTCTGCAAGATTAGGGTCCATTGATACCTTTGTATATATCAATCCGAGAGAGATATGTAAAAAGTGAAGCAAGTTATTGTAGATAGCTATGTTTTTGAGGTAAACCTCTCTCAGTTTCCCACACTTCGGTATCATCTGTTCATAATATTCTTTGCAAAAAGATGTGAAAAGGAGGACTTTGCACAGTCCGAAAAATGGGTTGTGAAGAAATGCACTTATCTCACCTTTGGTAATACCTGTTTAAAAAGTGAGATAGGTTTTTGTATATTGGCCTATTAGCAATAAAATCCTCCTTCAGTTTCTCCAAATGCATCTTGGATTGGCCATAATAGTTTCTGCAAAACTATGACTTAAATAAGAAATTTCTTATGAATGTATCATTTCTGCTTTGATTTCATCTGTTAACCTTAAATTTATTTTAACTGTTTTTCACTTTTACTTTATATAAACTTCATTGTTGCTAGTGAAAGTGTTTCATCTCTATTTAACCCTTACTGCCTCCATGTTTACTTTTACTATTTACTTTTACCACTCTGTTTTTTCATCTGTCTTCACATTGACATGAATCTGTATGCTCTGGAACTGTCTTTCCTACTGTTTATCTTCATGCTAGTTCATTTACCTGACTTGGTCTTCAATCTGATACTCTTTAACCCTGATACACTTTGATTGTTCTTTACTATGTCCTTTTACCTTCACTGTATATTTTAGGTTTTTTTTTACTATCTATTTCAACAGTAAATCATTTAATTTCATGTTTCCTCTGCTTGTCTTTTAATTGTATGTTCTATTTTATATCTCTGTTTGAATAAATTTGATAACAATCTTGGAGTAAACAGGTCTTATGACTAGTATTAAGACTATTTATCCAAGGTGGCAGTCTTCTGATCTCCTGTAAAATAAAACAAATTATTAGGAAAATGTTGGGTTGACACAGAGGGTCATTAGTGGATTTATCGAGCTTTATAGGTCTATGGAGTGAGTCCAAAGTGATTTCGGGAGGTAAACCATGCTTGAATTGGTTAGTAGAGTCTTCAAGTGGAGTAAAAGCATTTCATAAGTTTACACAGTAGAATGGGAGAAGGGTGAAAAAACCTAGGTTCTTGGGGTTTAAACTTTAACGGGCAAACTTTTAAAATATGGCGCAAACTAAACAGTAGACAGTTTTGTCGCATAGTGGGCAAGTGGTAAGTGGTTTATTTCGCATAGCTTTTGAGCGCTTGAGGTATTGGGGGGAGAACACCCGATGCCATTCATCAATCGCCATGTAGCATTGGGGCCTAATAGGAAACCACCCATATTAGGTGGGTAAAGGTTGATCTTCGAAGGCCTTGCAAAATCAACGAGGATAATTAGATTTGACGAGGGAAGATCGGGTGGTGGTCGGTTCATGAAGATGCACAAACGGTAGTGAGGGGGTCGGTGAGGGTTTAAAAGCGACAGGTTTTTAATTAATCACGGTTTATGGTGGATTAAGGGCATCGGGGGTTATTTAATTGGCAGATGGTTTGACTTGTAATTAACCACAGATTGAATAATTATGTCGGGTTTTATTCATAAAGTTTATATTTCAAATTTTCGGGGCAAGGTATTAATATAAGGGTTTTATTGATATATATACGTGAAGGGTTTATATTTCTTTTTGGGATTTAATACATATATAAGTGTTAGAAATTAATATGAAGATGGCGAAGAATGGGTTTCACCACTAAGTGTAATGTATCTAATTAATTTTCTTTTCAAAAAGACATTGTAACTTAGGCTAAAAAGGTAATTTTTTAGGGTTTTTCTAGGAAAGAGGGTTTACATGGGAGTAATTGCTTTCCCTTAGGAAAATAGAGTTCAAACCTTAGGAAAAGGGGTTTCATGAGGGGAATGAGGGGGAGTGAAGAGGGGTAAATGTTTATGAGGGGATTTTTTGTATATAAGATCTATATGTCATTAGGCCAAGGGTCTGGTCCCTCCAGAAGTCAGAGAAATGCTATGAGCCCCTTCGACTTAAGATTTTAGGTACTTAAGACTTTTCTTTGAAATTAGCTAAGTGAAAAGTGTATGAGTGAGGGACGCTAATCAATTTGACTTTGTGGATTTGATACATGCCCAATTATTATCCATACTTGGAACTTTGATGATAAAGGTGATCAACATGCTTTTATCTAACAATCATCACAATTTTGTAACCATTCTTTTACTTACCCACCTACTCATCCTACCATTTTTACTTCTCTTTATTAGGGTGCACTTAAGCTGGCAAACCCTTATCAAAACCTTTTTATTTTCTTTTACAATGGTATTCTAACTAAGTCTAACCTTATTACATACAAGGGCTCAAATTAAACAGTTGAGCTCCTTTTATTCACTCTACCTAATCTAATTATCTGCCAAGGTTAAACAGTTTGGTCAGATTTTCATTCTCTATCTATAAACATGAAATTCAAAACATGGAATAACCAAGATTAAATTGTTTGATTACCATGGATTGTGGTATGAATAAGAAGTTGCACACGGTCATTATTATGCAGAAAAGTAAATAGTAGTGGCATTTTGACTTGTTCACTTTTATGGTCTTTTATTTTCATGGGGTTCATATTTTTTATCTTTTTGGACCTTTTTATTCTTTTTGTCCTTTGATTTTTCTTTTAGGACATACCCTCTTTAGATTTTTTAATTTTTTAAATATGGAAAACATTTGCAGAAAGCAAAGATATGTACATATTATAGGTTTAATCTCAGCCATTAAAAAATTATGACTCCTATTGGTATAGGAACCTAACAGTGGCTCCACTTGGGGATGGCATTTCCTTGTGAAATGTCAAGAACACCGTCGACTAGTAGCCTAATCCATTGGGCCAATCCCACACATGTATATTCTCTGTTGTATAATCTTTGTGACTGAAAATCTTGAACTGAAATTGTAGCCTTTTCTGCAAACTAAAATCTGATCTATACTCAGACTATTGAGCTTATTTGCACTCGTCTACCTACTCTAGTCCGATTAAAAAGACTGCCATATCAAGTAATAACAAGTTTCCAATGCAACTATTCAAGTAAATGGATACTTAACAGAAGTTTGCATTCCACTTTTCTAGGTAGAAAAGTAAATTCAGAAAATGGCATTTAACTTTTCCACCAGATTTAATAGCTCTATTGATGAACCTAGAAAACTCTTCTTCTACTAATGACTACAATATATTGACCAAAGGATAATGGTAATCCTTCCATATAAGATCTTTTGGATGATTTGTAATAGGAAAACAAACCTCATTCCAAGCTGCTGCTTGATTTAAGTGATTCTCTAATTGTTTCTCCTCCTTGTCATCCACTGTAACCAGGTGCTCTGAATGCTCTTGATCTTCATGAACCATATCATATACAACAGGGAATTTTTTATCATTATCTTTGTCATGTAGAATCTTGCAAGGGAGTTGCAAACTCTCATTAATTTTAGATGAAAGATCATGATTATCTTTGTCATGTAGAAGTTTGCAAGGGAGTTGCAAACTCTCATTAATTTCAGATGAAAGATCATGATCTATTAAAGTATGTTGTTTTATTTTATTTATATCCAAGGAGAGAAGTAAAAATGGTAGGATGAGTAGGTGGGTAAGTAGAAGAATGGTTGTAGAATTGTGATGATTGTTAGATAAAATCATGTTGATCATCTTCATCATCAAAGTTCCAAGTATGGATAATAATTGGGCATGTATCAAATCCACAAAGTCAAATTGATTAACCTCCCTCACTCATTACACTTTTCACTTAACTAATTTCCAAGAAAAGTCTTAAGTACCTAAAATCTTATGTCAAAGCGGCTCAGAGCATTTCTTTGACTTCTAGAGGGACCGAGCCCTCGGCCTAATGACTTATAGACCTTAAGTACAAAAAAATCCCCTCATAACATTTACCCCTCTTCACTCCCCCTCATTCCCCTCATAAAACCCCTTTTCCTAAGGTTTAAACTCTATTTTCCTAATGCTTAAACTCATTCCAAACTGCTACTTGATTTAAGTGATTCTCTAATTGTTTCTCCTCCTTGTCATCCACTGTAGCCAAGTGCTTTGAATGCTCTTGATCTTCATCAACCATATCATATACAACAGGGAAGTCTTTATCATTATCTTTGTCATGTAGAAGCTTGCAAGGGAGTTGCAAACTCTCATTAATTTCATATGAAAGATCATGATTATCTTTGTTATGTAGAAGCTTGCAAGGGAATTGCAAACTCTCATTAATTTCAAATGAAAGATCATGATTTATTAAAGTAAACAGAGCGGTAAAACTAAATAATGAAAGTAAACATGGAGGCAGTAAGGGTTAAATAGAGATGAAAACAGTTTCACCAGCAACAATGAAGTTTATATAAAGTATAAGTGAAAAAGAATTAAAAGAAATTTAAGTTTAAAAGATGAAATCAAAGCAGAAATGGTACATTATTCAAAAATTTCCTGTTTAAGTCATAGTTTTGCAGAAACTATTGTGGCCAATCCAAGATGCATTTGGGGAATCTGAAGGACATTTGTTTTCATAACAGGCCAATATACAAAAACCTATCTCACTTTTTAAACACGTATTACCAAAAGTGAGATAAGTGCATGTCTTCACATCCTATTTTTCGAACTATGCAAAACCCTATTTTTGACATTTTTTTGCAGAGAATATTGTGAACCGATGGTGCTGAATTTTGGGAAACTGAGAGACACTTATCTCAAAAACATAGTTATCTACAATAACCTCTTTCACTTTTTACATATCTATCTCAGATTGAGATATACAAAGGTATCAATGGACCCTAATCTTTCAGAATTACTGGAGCAGAATACACAAAGAAAGGATGCAGTTAGTGACTGGGATGCCTCATCATCAATTAAGAGTTGCTATCAAATTTGAATTTCTCTTCTTTGTCACCATAAATCCATAAAAATAGTGCCAAATAGATTCATTAGTTTTGAATGTCCTTTATTTAAGTTCTATTAATGTAAAACAGTTTGAGATATTTGTAAAACCAATTTTGATATTTTTTCAAGATATTTCAGTTTAGAATTTGTATAAATACTTCTTCATTTGAAGTATTTTGGGTGGATTCCAAGACATTTCTGTAGACATTTATTATCAAGTTAAGGAGCTATTGTAATCAATATTGAATTGGCTTGCTAGATCATGGAATAAAGTTAAAGACATTTCACAGGATTCTTGTGCACAACGGAAATAAAATAAGTATTATCTCTCATATGTATTAATGTTTTCTCTTCATGTTTATAAATATTCACATATGTCTTTATGAAATCTGAATGGTAAACAAGGAATGATATTTTAGAATTAGCTTTAATGCTCTCTGTCTTAATTTTTTACTTTCTCTATGTTTTCTACTATACTATCTTGGTCTGGGAATTCTTAATTGCTCCCTCACTTCCGTAGTTTTCCCCCCTAAGTCCATAGTAAAGGATTTTTAGTTGCTCTTTGCTACTGATCTCCTTCTACTCTTCATCTTGATCCTAGTCTAAGGATTCTTCATTTCCCTTTTACCCTGGTTAGGACTACCTCATCCATTGGAACCTGAAGATTTGCCTTTTGCTTTGCTAGCTTGCCCTGTAAACTCTTCCTTTAGTGATTGATCTAGTCCAGTTAAGCCATCCTTTGATTGACTCCATAGCCCAATGGCTTGAAAGCCTTTCTCTGTCCATTTGTTCCCAGAATTCCACCACCCAACCAAAATCAAAACCTTATGAGCACTAAGAACTAGCCTAAAATCCCGCCAAAACAAAGTTAAATTATAAAGAGAGAGCCCTCTCTAGACTTAGGTTGGCTAGAACTTGAGTCTAAAAGATTAGGTTTGTAGTTACCTTGGAAATTTATTTCTTTAACCTTGAGAAAATTCTGAGTGATAACACAATGCACCTATTAGTGGTATGCTCTTTGCACTAGAAGAAATAGCAACATGGTATGTAAACTTTCCTTTGCAATTCACATTGTTGTTGTTGTTGGATGTATGCTTTAGCATCCTTATTGCAGTTACAGGTTACAAGACATCAGAGTTTCACCGTCGGCATACATCAGATAAGGATGTGACCTGCATTTAGGTAGTATGAAACCATGGATTATGGCTATGATGAGAAGCATTATGGCTTGTGCTACAAATTATGGCTATGATGAAAAGAATTATGGCTTGTGCTACAAATTATGGCTATGATGAAAAGCACTATGGCGTATAGCCCAGAAGATAATGCACATGTAGTTTGAGGTTAGATATGAGTGAATGCATGCTTTCAAAAGAAAAATAATTAGAACTTGGCGAAAGCAAACATTTTTGCACTTATTTTTCATAATAAATGATAATTATACCTAGTGTAGTTACGATATCGCAGGCGATATTTTTCAACATCGAGAGCCCTCCAAGGTTCCATTGCAACTCACTCTACAAAAATGAAAGCGAGCCTTCCAAGGTTCCATTGCAACTCGGTCTTCAAAAATGAAAGTGAGTTGTTGTTCACCTCAAATCATCCAGACTTTAAGGTATTCACCAAGGCGGTTGTCCACCTCTGTCATGTGCTTATGGCTTAGTGAACAGAGGGTTTGGCAAAGGCGGTTAATAGGGCAGTTGTTCACCTTTTTCTAGTGCTTATGGTTCAGTGAACAAAGATTTATTGTGCTGTAGTGAACAGAGAGAGATGAAGCTTGTTCTTATGGAGCTATTGTAGGGCACTGACAAGTAGTACATGCAGCTATTGCAGGGTGCATGGCGCTCACAAGTAGTACATGAAGATAACTCGTTGATAAGTAAAACAAGTAATACATGCAGGTGTCGAAAAGAAATATATTACCAAACCATAGCACCATAACATTGGTGAATGAAAGTTAACTATTTAATGATAATCAACTAATGCTGACATTAGTTTTGATTTGAAAAATATTTGAAAAAAATGAAGGGAAAAAGTGAATATAACATAATGTTATATCCTCTCACCTAGAGAAGAGGCTAAATAAGATGGTGAAAAAATATTCATTGCACTGTAGCATAAAAAATTTTGATATTCGTCTTAATAGTGACAATAAACAGCTCAAATTAATGTTATATCCCACCATTATGATTACAATAGCCCCTGCCGTGCCTAAGGCAAGGACTAATAAGAAAGGTATTACGTGAGTTTTTCGAAGGCACTAACCTTTTTAGAAGTGTTGTGCTCATATGTGATTTTGTTTTTTGAAAAGGGTAAAAGGTATTCAAATGTTTTTAAAAGGGTTCTATTAAAAGTGAAGAGGTGTGTAACATTTTTGTAAAGAAAAGTTTTTTTTGAAAGTTTTTGGGAAAGCATGGAATTTGTAAGGAATTTATAGACCCATTTATTTTGTTAAAGTTAAGTAGCAAAGAAGCAAGCATAGATGCATAGTCACTATGTTTGAAGTTTGATTGGCTTGTTGAGTCATCGTGAGTCAACACTCAACAAATGGGAAAAGCCAAGATGCCGAGAAGGTCAAAGCGACAATAGGAGATGTTTGATTTGGAAGTGAAGACGAAAAATGATGCCTTTGCATTGAAATGTATAGAAGAATTTGTGGATGACAACATTCCTCCCTTGATTTTAGATGCCAAGATAGCCAAGGAGGCTTAGGATACATTTGAGAGGCGCTTTGGTGTAAGGGGGAGTATTGATGTTGAAGAGGAAGGTGGATCTATAGCAGCAAATCTACATCAAGATGGCAATTTTGTTCAGTCCCACTATGCACAGCTACAAGTGGATGAAGATTTGGTAAATCTAGCAACAAAGCTTGCTAATGAAAATTTGGTGATTCTAGCAATAGAGCTTGCTGATGAAAATCTGATGAATCCAGCAATAGAGCTTGTTGATGACAATATGGTGATTTCAGCAAGAGAGCTTGCAGATGAAAGTTTGGTGAATCCAACAACAATGCTTGTTGAGGACAACGAACTTTCCATTGGAGTAGTCAATTCTATGGTGAATCCAGTAATTAATATTGTTGATGTAAATTTTGGTGAAGAATTATTCGCTAATGATGAATGGCTGTAGGTGATGCAACAACAACATCATATAGACATGATGTTATTCATTGAGAAAATCCCACTTGAGTCAATGGAAGACATCCTGTTTGTAGTAGCACGAATTAGTATAGAAGTCGTAGAGATAGAGACAGAAATAGAGGAAGAGGCAAAGAAGGAAACCTATAAAGAGAAAATAGTGACAAAGAAAGAAGCAGAGCTGGAAGTGCAACGGGAGAAATCTCTCATTGCAAAGAAGAAGGAACAGAACCAATGTGGTTCTGTAAATATTTTTAATTTTAACATTGATTTCCACTATATAGGTACACAAAACGATTATGAGGAATAGATAAATTTTCTTGAAGCATGGCTTGCAACACCATGACTTGATGAACTCTACATAGAAGTTGCAGAAATGAATGTTGAAGACAACATCAATGATAAAAAAATCAATGAAATTTTTAGGTATTGGAGTCTTGAAGAAATATCTTTTTATATGTTGCAGTAGATAGATGATGAAAATAACACTACAAAAGATAATATATGGCAACAGCCCACATATGAGTCATTTTTTGAACAAGTCCAAGACATGATTAGACAATTTGGAGGAATGGAGGACCTGCACCAAGAAATGAAGAATCTAAAATTTGAAGCTTACAACAATAAGAAAAATTTGAAAAAATATAGAGGCTCTAGGATATGGAAGAAGAGAAAAGAAAAGTAAATGTAGTTGAAGTCAATTTTTTTTTTTTTAAATCCGACTTTGTGTTTAACTTTCTTCAATCACCTTCTTTGGCTTAGCCATAGCTAGCTTCTTCATTCTTCTGTTGTTGGTGTTCTTTAATGCCTAATTAACACTTTTTCTAAACTTCTGCATTGAGTTAATAATGTAGGTGGATTAATTTCTCTGATGCGTTATCTCAACTGATGCCATCGCCTAGGCTAGAATTCATGTTTTTGGACATTAATGGTAGATGGAAATAAAATCATCTGTTGGTTTACAGTATTTATAATGATAATTAGCAAAATCTTTTATGCTCACTTATTCACTTATTATTAAGAAAATGGATCTAAACTCGATGGGTTGATGTCAATGAACAAATTAATGGTTGGGAGGATGACGTGGTAGCCGTAAGGCATTTTACTTGTCATGATTACATCATTGGGAGGATAGTGTGATGGTCGTGGGACCTATCCTGTGTCCATCACATCTCGAGGTAATGAGAGGTGGGCCTGAGGGAAAATTTTAAGGATGGAAATTTTACTTAAAGTTTAGAAACCTTCTCAAATCTCATTATTATTTAATATGCAATCTATAAAATGTTTGGAAATATTTTTGTAAAAATATTAAAAATTCTAATAATTTTATATAGTATATATATAATTTTTTTGCGATTCTTAAGGCAAAATACCTTTATGCCTTAAATTGGGGCAAATCATTTTTAGAAAAAAAATGAAATTAGCGAATATTGTTTTTTAAAAAAGCATAGAAAATTATACCACCTACGAATATGACCCCATAAAATTTTCCCTGGAGGTGGCATGGTTTCAAAAGTGGTAGAATGTTCAATAAAGATCCCCATTTTCCTCTTCGTACATTATAGGGTTACCCCTTGAAGCCCCTTCTCATTCCATCGATCTAGCTAGGATGAATATTTGCAGAACATGAGTGGAACCATGATAGAGTGACCTCCCCATGATGTCAATGAGTGAAGGGGGGTTCTTTTTTTAATCCCAATTGTCAATATTTTCACTAGATGAAAATCGTTGATCGGTAGAGAGGGAAAAAATGTGTGTGTGTGTGTGTGTGTGTAATGGTTCATAAGACTAATTTGCACTATAACATAAATACTAATTAGAAAAGCTAAGTGGGTGTGTTGAGATATTAATCTCAGTGTTTGTTAGGTGTCATGATATTTAATTTCATTGTTTGTTAAGTGTCATAGTCGGTTTTGATTTGCTTGATTTTAGTTGAGTTTAGTCGAGTTTAATTGGAACTTCTCCAGTAATGAGAATACTTGTTCACTACATTCCAATTTGGATTTATTTTCTCTTGTATTTTCATCCTTTGTGTTCTTTGTCATGGTATGAGAGTGTCAAGTTGCATAAGACTCCAAGGAAAGAAGTGTTTCGATTTTTTTTTTCTCACAAATAAATAGTAAGGGTCATGAGAGGTTGTGGATGAGAGGCCGAGGAGCTTGATAGAAAAAGTGTGATAGCAACTTGACTTTCACATGTGTGAAGAAAAAGAAGTGCAACAATTTCGTACCTGTGAAGACAACTTGGTGCGACACTTTCACACCACAGGGAAAAGGAAAGTGCAACAAATAACATTAAACTTATGAAATTATTGAATTTTGAGGATTGGCACACATTTATAGTCAATAAAGTGCACAAACTTTCATAGGGGATCAATGTCGTGACGTGCGACAACACAGTGAAAAAAAAAACTATACGCAAAGTCAAATATTGCGAGCATGAGCACAAGGGTTTTTTCATTCGTGTTGTGTTATCCAATTCTCACTTCCTTTTTCCTTTCAATAGCAAGTTTTTTTCAAAGTTTCTAAAGGCATAATCAAGCCTCCTAGCTAAATTCCTTAATTGATGTGTGAAAGTGTTTCACTCTCGCATAATATTTGTCTCATCAACACATGAGATTTTAAAAGGTGCATGTGAAGATTTGAAAAAGGAGTCCATTTTATTTTGAAAAAGGGAAATGTCCTCAATTTGAAAAGATTGAAGGTCCATTACTTGAGAAGTATTGCATTGTAATTGCATAAAATTGTTTATGCATATAATCTCCATCGGTGCAAGTTTTGCGATTTAAGAAGTTGTTTTAATAAAGGGAGTAATTTTCTTTTAAAGGGAAAGGTTACTCTATTAAAAAAAAGGTTCTTTTTAAATCCAATTTTTCTTTTACTCTTGAGAGGAAGATTGTATAAAAAAAATGGCACGCACATATGCATTTAAAAAATGGATTCCTCTAGCTCTTTACCAGAAACCCCAATTTTTCTTGGCAAAAGCTATGAATTCTGGTCTTTACTAATGAAGACATTTTTACAAGCCCAAGAATGTTGGGATACCCTGCATAACATTTATGAATAGCTGACCCAAGAAGCATTAGTAGCCATGAACAATAATCAAAGGAATGATGCTGCAGAACTAAGAAATAAAGAACACAGAGTGAAATGTTGGATAGATAACTATTTTGATGACTCTATCTTTGACAAGATAACCAACACATCAACAAAAAAAAGAAACCTCAGATATTTTGTAAGTTGTGTATCGAGATAATGATAGAGTCAAGACTATTAAATTGCAAACATTGAGATCTCAATTCGAAACCCTGAAGATGACTGACACAGAGGATGTTGATCACTTCATGATTAGAGTCGTGGGCATAGTCAATCAGATCAAATTTATTGGTGAAACCATTACAAAGCAGAAGATAGTTGATAATTTCATTTGAAGCGTGCCTAAGAAATATGAAATGGTTGTAACAACCATTCTAAAATCCAAATATTTTACAACTTAGGAGAACAGTTGACTGGATCACTTCTGGCACATGAAAGAAGATTTAACCTCAGACAATATTCCATCGAACAAGATTTCAAATAACAACTCTCTCTTGGCAGAGGTAGATAAAGAAAAAAGTGAGGCAGAGGTAGATAAGAAGATCATCATGCAACAGAGCAGTCGAGACCATCACAAAACCAAACATAGAGAAGCTAAACATGTAGCAAATTAAATGTCCAATGTTATTACTATAAGAAATTTTGGCATTATGAACATGAATGCAGAAAGAAACAATCATATCAACAAAGAGGCAATGTCCATCTCTCCAACAATGAAGGAGAATCTTCTAAGACCATGTTTATTTCCTGCCATCTTTGGTTGTTGGACAGTGGCTGCAACAATCATATGACAAGGAACAAATATATGCTTCCTTTTCTTGATTCTTCCATAACATCAAAAATTACTCTTGGATATTTCTCTCATATAAAAGTTGAAGGGAAAGGTATTTTCCTTGTTCTTATTAAACATAATCAACAAAAATACATACATGTTATTTATTATGTTCCACATTTGAAGCATAACCTCATTAGTGTAGGTCAATTGATGAAACATGGTTATGATGTAATATTCCAAGAGACCACATGTTATATCTATGACAAACCTTCAAATACAAAACTAATATAAAAGGTTGGAAAACCCAAGAATAGGATGTTTCCCTTGACTCTTAAAAGTCAAAATTTCTCACTATCTTTTTCCCATAATGTGTCAAGAATAGATGAGTTTCAATTATGAAATTCTAGATATGGGTAGATTCCATTCAAGAGTCTATGTCTACTTTAAAGACATTCAATGGTCATTGGTCTTCCTGTTATGAATGAAAAAAATTGTAACTGTGAAATATGTATTCTAAAAAAGAACAAAAGAGATAGATTTATGACATCTTCCACTAAATCAAAAGAGTATTTAGAGCTAGTCCATATATATATATGTGGCCCAATGCAAACACAGTCTATTGGTGGCAGTGTTTATTTTGTAACATTCATTGATGATTATAATAGGAAGGTATGGATTTATTTTCTAAAAAATAAATCAGATACTTTCTCAAGGTTCAAAGAATTCAAAGCAGAAGAAAAAAAGTAGATTAGAAGGCCTTTGAAAGTACTCCCATCCAATCGAGGAGGAGAATACAACTCCAATGACTTCAAATCATTTTTTCAATAGCAAGGAATCATCATGTAGAACACAAGATATACTCCATAGCATAATGGTGTAGTACAAATGAAAAACTAGACAATCATGAATATGGCCAAATGTATATTGCGTGAGAAGAAGTTGTATAATGACTTTTGGGTTGACGCAGTTTCAACAACAATATATGTTCTCAACAGATCTCCAACAACCAGTCTCCAAGATGTAGTACCTCAACCAGCATGGGATGGTAAGAAGGTTAATGTATCTCACTTTAGAATTTTTGGATCTATAGTATTTGTACATGTTCCTCAGTAACTTAGAAAGAGGCTTGATGATAGGAGTGAGATATGTATTTTCGTAGGCTATAGTGAACAATCAAAGGCCTATAGACTTTAGAATCCAGTTACTAAGAAGTTTGTTTTAAGGAGAGATGTTAAATTTTTCGAAAATAATTTATGTTCTAATCATATTGATGAAGCTTTAAATTAACATTTTTATCCACCCCATCTACAAATATTATAGGTTCAAGAAGAGCCATACCACTCTGAAAATGGTACATATTCCAGCGGTGAATCCACTAGTGATTCAACATCTTCAGAAGGCAATCAGAAAACAAGAAGCATCAAAGAAATATATGAGCATGAGCATGATTTTGACGGTTTTCTTTCTTTCATCTCAACCAACCCATTTTGGAGTTAAAGAAAAAAATTGGGTTGATGCAATGAATCAAGAAATTACTTCCATAAAAGACAACCGGACTTGGGAATTAATTGATCTCCCAAGAGACAAAATGAAAATTGGTGTAAAATGGGTATATAAGACCAAGCTCAGTGAAAAAGGATAAATTGAGAAACATAAGGCATGGTTGGTTACCAAAGGATTCTCACAACATTTTAGTGTCAAATATCATGAAACCTTTGCTCTAGTAGCAAGGTTAAACATTGTTAGAACTATTTTATCCACAACAACTCAACACAAATGGAAAGTCTATCAACTTGATGTAAAATATGCTTTCTTAAATGGTATATTGCGGGAATAAGTTTATGTGGAGCAACGTCTTGGTTTTGAAGTTATAGGACAAGAGCATAAGATGTATAATTCAAAGAAAGCTTTGTATGGCTTGAAACAAGCTCCCCAAACTTGGTGCAGTCGAATCAACACCTATGTCATCAAAAGTGGTTTTTGCAGAAGCAGTCATGAGCCAACACTGTATACCAAAACTCATGAAGGTAAAACTCTCATTGTATGTCTTTATGTTGATGATTTTCTTTATACAGGCAATATGATGTTAGAAGAATTTAAAGCAGCAATGCAAACAGAGTTTGATATTACTAATCTATGGGTTATGAAATACTTCTTAGGCATTGAAATTCAGCAATATGCTAATGGAATTTTTGTTGGTAAACAAAAAATTTCCACTGCCATCCTCAAACTTTCAGAATGACCAATTGCAAACCAACTGATGCACCGATTTCGTAGGGCACCAAGTTGAGAAAAGAAGATGTAGCACCACTAATTGATTCCACATCGTATAAAAGTCTAGTTGGTAGTCTATTACATCTCACTATAACTAGACCTGATATCAGGTTTCTAGCTAGTTTTGTCTCTAGGTTTATGCAATCAACCAAGGTTTCTCACTGGAAAGTTGTAGAAAGGATCTTAAGATATATTGCGAGGACCCTAGACTATGGTTTACTCTACACTCATTATGAAGATTGCTCACTTTCAGGTTATACAAACAATGGTTATGGACGTAGTTTAGATGATGACAAAAGAACCTCAGAGTATGTTTTTCATCTTGGAACCAATCTGATTTCATGGGCATCCAAGAAGCAACCAAACATTTCAATATTTTCAATGGAGGTAGAGTATCTAGTTACCACTTCAATTACTTGTCAAGCAGTATGGCTTAGAAGACTATTGGAAGATCTTTCAAACGTACAGAAGGAACCAACTCCTATTTAATGTGATAATAGTTCTACAATTTATTTATCAAAAAATCATGTATTTCACAAAAAAACAAGCACATTGACATACATTTTCATTTTATCTGTGAGATTTTCAATGATGGAGACACATTACATTCTTTTTATGGTTCAAGAGATCAACTTCGAGATATTTTCACAAATCCGTTGGGCAAAAATGTATTTGAATTTCAAAGAGAGAGACTAGGCATTGTAAGTGTCACTACGTGTAACAGTTGAGATTAGTAAGGGGTGTCAAGATATTAATCTCACTCCCACTAGGTGTCATGATATTGAATTCCATTGTCTTCTAGGTGTCATAGTCGCTTTTTATTCTCTTGAGTTTAGTTGAAATAGCTGGAACTTGTCCCGTCATTTATTATTGTTTGTTTCTTTGTCACCTATGTAGTTTTATTTAACTGATTTTGAATGATGAGAAGAGTTCTTGGCTCCATTTTATTTTGGATTTATTTATCTTTGTATTTCTGCCCTTTGGATTCTTTGTCACTTGTAAGGACCACAATATGGTGATGCGGCATATAGAATGGACAAGCTTCACAAAATGGACTTCCCAAGAGTTGAGGGCTTCCATGCAGACACCATCTAGGTCCACGCAATTGCCAAATGGCAACATTGACATGGAAAGAATTAATGGTTTGATTTTAAATGGCTATATTTGGTGATTCAGATGTGAGCTTATATATATATATATATAATATTATAAATATATATATTCTCAAAAAGATCTCAACAAACCAAACTCAATAGTGATGTTTTTTTTTAAGTTTGGAGAAATTTGAAAAATAATGAAATTCTAAGACCCCATTTTCATGACAGGATTTTAGAAGTTTGATAAATAGTAATATCTTCATTTACCCTTAATAAGTTCTATTCAGTGAATAAGTGTTTTTTTTTTTTTTTTCTGAATAAAGACTAATTCTATTAAGATTAGAAAAGTATAGTACAATCAAGCTTGCATGCAAGTGAAGCAGAAAAGCAAGGGAGTTGAAGGTGAAAGGCTATCCACCTCACTCCATAGAGACAAACAAGGAAAGGGCCATAGAAAACACGGGAATACAAAAAGCTAGAACTAAGCAGAGAGATCTACCCTAAGAGCGTGGTTACTGCCACACGACATTTTTTGCCTTTTGTCTTGCTTACTTTGACCCATCCAGAGGAGTTTGGCTGAGCCATAACAAGTTGTAGACTATTCTGCCCTGGCGGCGGAATATCCTTATCAGAGTCTGAGGACGAAGATAAATGAAAACGTTTCTGAGACATCTAAGGGGTGGAGGGGTTTGCCGAACCGACCGAGGGATTGTCCAACGGAATCTCAACATTCTGCCCATCTGCTACAATTTCCTCCTCATCCGAACTAGAGGAATCTGTATCGTCCATATGAGGGGGAGGCACACATGGATTCCAGCTTTTGGATTTGGGTTTGTGATTCAGATTCTTCTTTTTGTCGAGGAACTGGGTATAGGAACTTTGGAGGTGCCCTGTTTGATGACAATGGCGGCAACAAAAGGCTGTATTCTCGTAATCCAAGGTTTGAGTCCAGTGGAAATCTCCAAACTTGAGATTAATCTGATCCGGAAGTCCTTTGCTAATATCTATTTCTGCACAAATTCTGCCGTAGGTGTAGAGTCCATTTTCCTTTCGTGAAGAATCTACAGCCAGGTAGCGTCCTAAAGTGTATGCAATGGCTAAGAAGACAGAGATATGCCATAGATGCACCGGAAGATTCGGGAGCCTGACCCAAATGGGAATCTTGGTGATGATAGTTGTAGAAGGGTCAAAGTCTGGAAACCAGGGGGTGAGAAAAAGCCCAGCCAAGCCCTAGAACCAAGGGCCTCTCGTTAAGGCCTTGTGGTAATCTTCATTTAAGTCAAAAGCCACAATGAAGAATCCTTTTGAACATAAGTAGATCTCGCTTTTTTTAGTCCAATTGGTATGGATCCATTGGTATAGATCTAATGTGTGAGGCTAGAGCCCATTAAATCTGCATATGAGTGTGGATTTTGCAAAAAGCTGATAGCGATCGTCAATCCCAGGATGAGAGAGATTGATGGAAGGAATTTCCTCTGATTTGTCTACCAAAAATGGCTTTGGAGCCCTAGATGATTGGGCTGCTTTCGTAGAGGGCTGTGGTTGGGCAGCGTCTTTGCAGACTGCATCTTTATAAGAGAAAGAAGGGGAAGAGGAGGTCTTCCTAAAGGAACCACCTCTTAAACGAAAGGTAGCCACAATAGAAGCGTCCATATGAATGCTGTAAGAGGAGAGAGGAAGGGGATTCATAAGTTGCTTACCCTTATATAGCAATCTGAGGTAAGAGGAGGGGATCCCCAGCTGACGTTCGAGTTTTTGCAAAATATCCTGCATGAGATCTATTGCGCATACCCATTGCATTGTCGTTTTTCCCGAGAGATTGACTTGGATCTAAAATGCATGTGTTTCTTTAGGCAAATCTAGTTGGTTCAAGAGAGGAAGCTGCTTCCAACCAACAGCAGACAGATCCAAGTCTAGATTCACCAGTCTTTGAGCATTGACCAGAGCTGGACGAGGGGCACAGATGCAGTCGATGTGTAATGCCTTCCTTGGTGCCTTTACAGGCCTATCGATCTAGTTTGGGAAGCCGATCCGCTGGGACAAGGAGCCAACTTCCCGCATATTGCAAATTGTCCGCGAGTCGAAGTGGAGATCATGAGGCTCCAAGAATTTGAAAGAATAGAGTATTTCAGTCCTGGCCCTTACTACCCGGCTCCAATAGGTCTACAGCGGCAAGGGGGACCCCTGACTGTGAAAGGGAGGGCTTTGAATCAGACAGACCATAATCACAGCAGTTGCGGAAGCCATGTGGAGGACGAAGAGAACGCCTTTTGGGAAGGCGGGAGTCTGGAACAGGCAAAAGAGCTGACCTGGGCAGTCACCCAGTAGAACCAATGTTAGGTCCACCGCGAGAGAAAGAAAACACCAGTAATGTTTGCCCCTTGTCAGTTTGATAAAGATCTATATCAGATCTTTATCCATGCAGAGTGGATCATTCTTTGTAAGGCCTTGATTAGATGGATCGGGCAATTCCTATGTGACCCCAGATGCGTCATCTAGTTTTGGCTCTTGTCTACGCCTTGGTCTCTCTGGATCTGGCATATAGGGGGCGTTATCCAGAGATCCATCTGCTCTGGCAATAGTATGTATCTGTGGCAGGAAAACCTGGATCTCCGGGCTCATGGCCACTACATCCATCTTCCATTCATTGGCATGAACTCTCGCCTGTTCAATAGAGTGCTTAAATGCCTCAGGCAGCACGGCCCATAATCTCCCCCTCACTGACTGAATCAGTCGCACTGTCTCTCTTGCGTCCTCTACGACTGGCTGATCTGTTCGGTTACCTTGATGCAGGAGGAAAAGGCGTCCAAGCATCAATCTTCTGTGGGGGGTTCCTGCGCGGCCCCCATCTCTGGTGTGCATTGCGGCAGCGGCATGGAAACCTAGAGCAGCAACCCTAGCCATCGTTTTTCCCACTGCTGCACAGTTATGTCCTCTACTTTATACTATGTTAATGTGCATGTACACTTCAATGTCTATTCGGTGAATAAGTGTTAAAAAAAACTTGGAAATTGAAATTGTTCATTCAAGTGCAAATCTTTTTATAATGAATCTAAATCTTTTTAGAATGAAAAAAGGCATCTCAATAAATGTGCAAGCCTTTATAGATTTTCCTTTATGGATTTAATCCCTGTTGTCACCTAATCATTAGGATTGGGTGAATAAGTATAACTGATGCAAATAAATAATAAGAAATATGAATAGTCACCGGGAGATGAAGTGAATAGTCTCTCCCTTATGTATATAATAAAGACCAACCTGAATGAATATGAACGAATTGTTTTTAAGGAGCTATTGCCCGGTCTAACATGATATCAGAGCCAGTGCCATTTTTGGCTTCTATCATCCATTGTAACTCCCTTTTGCCATTTTTTAAAAATCTGGGTCTACCCTCTGCATGATAATTTGGGTCTGCTCTTTGCATGATAATCTAGGTAACGCTTAGTATACCCATCGAATACCCAATGCTCTGAGTTGAAGATTTAGCATTGATCTCATTGTTTTCCCATTTACTGTATATGCATTAAGCCTAACCTGTGCAGAAATGCATGGCCAATATGATGTTTGATTGTGATGGAGATCACAAAGTGAGGAGGCCATTTGTGAGTGGAGAATTACAATTCGTCAGTTCCTACAGAGAACAATTTTTTCCACCCAAAGCATGACTGTCTATCCTCCGTGGGTTTTATCCTTGAAGAAGTTCTGTTATTACACTACCCCCAGGGCTATCTCTCTGTTCAAATAATTAAATTCCATGTTAATTGAATAATGGTGGTTGTTCGTTGAATAATGAGTTGTTTCTTTGTGTGTGAGCATGGATATATCTCCTGGTGCGGTTATATGAATTGGTTTTAGCACTAAACACCTGTATGTTCGCATAACATAAATAATCTTTATGTGGGTCAACATTGCTGCGTGCAATTGCAGCAATCGTATGTAAGTTAGTTAATCCTTGTGCGTTGTTCTTGGTTAATCATTGTGCGTTGTTCTTAAATATTTGGTTGCTAAGGTTTTGGAAATTGCTGGTAATGCTGCCCGAGATGGTGCTGGTGGCAATGAAAATGGTGGTGGAGGCAGTTGTTATCAGTGCAATGACTTGGTAAACACTGGTGTGTTTCATATATAAATGTTGTTATATAAACGTTGTTTGATATATATATGGTGTTTCATATATAAACATTGTTATATAAACGTTGTTTCATATATATACGTTGTTTCATATATATCAGTGTGGTGACTTGGTAAACTCTAGTGTGTTTCATATATAAATGTTGTTTCATATATATATAATGCCATTGTTTTCTTTGGTAAATATATAACACTGGTATATAAAGGATTTCTCTAGAACGCAGTGTTTCATTGTCTCATTATCTTGGAATTATGGTATAACATTGTTCCAGTATTGTCGATTTTGGTCAATCATTGACAGATTTTACAATGCATTCAATTATATCCATTGTGGGAATAGCTCTCACTGGCAAGGAGAACTATCCTGAGTGGTCCCGGATGATAAAACACACCATCATTTTTCAATGAGTTGTGGAAAGGAGTGTGTATTGGAGATGGAAACAAAGAGCCAGAACAACCTACCTCAGACAAAGAGTTCGCCATTTCAGAAAATAAGAATAGCAAAGCCTATGCATTAATTGCAGCAGCTATAAGTGAAGAGGTGGGTCACCATATTTCACCATTTTCCACTGCTTTCGAAGCCTTACAAAAGCTGAAAGAACTCTATGACTCACATTCTACACTTGAAGTTGTTCAACTTATGATTAAACTCTTCACTTTTGAATTACAAAATAATGATCCTCTTGCTCTTGCATTCGAAGTAAAATCTATAATGCATAATATCAAAGCCACTAAGCTTGAATTGGATATTCCTCTTATCGCTTTTCTCAAGGAACTTTATCCTACTTACTCCAATTATATTGAGTCATTGCAAGCAAATGGAAATCTCAAAGATATTACCTTTGACTCTCTTGTGAAAAAAATTGCTGAAAGACAGAAAGATTTTGGAAAGAAGACAGCCCCTGAATCTTCTGAATAGGTTGTATGCCTTGCTCATAAAGAAAAGAATCTTTCCCAAGAGTCTTCCAGAGGAAGAGGTGGTCGAAGAGGAAGAGGAAGATATTTCAGAGGCAGGGGGGGCAGACACTCTCAAGGAGAAAAGTCAGATTTGCACTACATACACTACAAAAGAAATGGATCACATGATGCCTCTACATGCAAGTTACCTTGGGACAAAATTGAGCAGGAAAGAAACCAACCCAAAGTTAAAACTAATGATATCGACAAAGATAAGGCACCTGAATCTGCTCATTATGTTGTGGCACAATGTAATATCGAAGTAAATGAAGACTTATTTAATGCTTCACTTGCTTCTTGGAAAAATGATTGGTTGCTTGATTCATCAGCAACTTGCCACATGACTCATAGAAAATATTTTTTTGAAGAATTTACTGACAATGTTAATGGAGCAGTATACTTTACAGACCAATCAAAACTCAAGACATCAGGGCTTGGCACAATCAGGCTCAAATTGCTTGGTCTTCCAGACTTTCTCCTGCATCATGTTCTATATCTCCCACAACTGAAGAGAAACTTGTTGTCCTTGGTCCGCATCCGCCAACAAGGTCACTCCATTCATATGTTTGAGGGCAAGCTTGAGGTGTGAAAAGCATATGACCACTCACTTGTCATGAGGGGGATAGAAGAAGAAAGGCTTCTCAAGCTGCAAGGTACCTCTACTCGTGCACAACATTTCTCATACTATTCTCATTATGAAGAACGTACACTTCCATCAAGTTTATTATGGCATGCTAGATTTGGACATTTGAACTATGAAAACCTCCGCTTGTTGAAGAAAAATGGTGTTGCTAGTTTGCCTACAATTCCTAGGGAACTTAAGCAATGTGATGCTTGCATTCTAGGAAAGCATAGCAAACAATCTTTTCATGATTCACATTCAAGAGCACATAGAAAAATTGAACTCATTCATTCAAATTTATGTGGTCCAATGCCTGTTCCTTCTGCAAATGGAAATAAATATATGATGACATTTATTGATGGCTACACCAGAATGTGTTGGGTTTATTTATTGAAGAACAAATCTAATGCTTTTCAAACATTCAAGAACTTTCACACATGGATTGAAAATTATGCAAAAACTCATATTGGCTCTATTCACACTGCTAACAATGGAGGCTTCTCATAGTTGCCTCACATTTGCTCACGTTCTTTGTTTCTCTCTCAACGAGTCTTATCTAGGCTTGCACTCTTGTCTCTATTGTTGGCATTATGGTGCATGTGTTGTACTTGATGGCAACCCACTCATAGAAGAACATCTCTCTTAGATATATCTAGATGAATCTTCAGAAGAGATATCAGATGTGACTAAATGCATAGGATGCAGGACAGCTCAAAGGAATCAGATGTTAGTACTAAGTGTGACAAGTTAGCTTTGCCATCAAGTCTAAAGGGGGAGATTGTTGGCATTATGAGACAAGTGTTGTCCTTGATGGAAAATCACACAGATGACAGATCATAGTGTAGAAGGACAGCAGCAAGGATTTGATGATCAATCTACAAGAATGAAGAGAAAATATATATATGCATGTTCACTTTGACGAAGCCGCATATATACGCGGGTTGGATGTTCCCAAGGCGCGTATGTGTATACACGCACTTTAATGCAAGGAAAAGCGCGTATATATTGGAGAACTTATTTTTGGTCCATGGTATTTAGTCCTTGGTATTTGAACCTATGATTTTGGACCATAGTATCTCGTCAGATGTGTTGATCCCTAGTATTGGGTCCATGGTATTGATTTGTTATGGTTTTGGACTGTGGTATTGTAAAAGGCCTAAGACTATAAAAGGAGAAGAAGATCATTAGGCAAATAAATTGAGAAAGTCTTGAATATCTGATGAAGGATGAGATCTAGTATGCAGGTTATGGGTTGCTTGATCTAAGCTAAGGAGGGATCTCACAAGTTGATGGAGAACAAGATCTAAGGATAAATCGGGATCAAATGGTTTGAAATGAACTATCTCTTTATAATTGATTATGCTTATTATAGATCTGTATACTGACACATGTAATGTTATGAACTAGGCATAACTTAAGTTTGAAATCAGTACAAGTCATGATTAAATATTTATAGATCTGTACGTGGGTTGGCTTTGGTAAAAGCGTGTATGTACGTGGGTTTGGTGTGTCCAAGTAGCGTAGGCACTTTAATGCATGATTTGATGATATAGTTGTTTCTGAATAGTGTTACAGAGTTTAGGGTTCTGCTCTGTGTTCTGGTGACTTCTTTTTGTTGACAGGGTTCAGTGATTCAGTATTGGGTGATTCAGAGATTGATAATGCAAGTGTTGATTGATTGTGTGCTTCCATGATATTGATGGGTCTAGTATGAAAATTGGATGAAACGTGGCCTTCAGATTATAATGTTGTGCTTCAGTGTATCCAGTCTGAAAATTTATGAAACGTGGTACCTGGAGGAAGAAAGAGAAGGTTGTAGCCTTCGGTAGGTCAGCACCTACGTACTAGTACTTCAGCTAGTACAAGAGCCAAGGGGGTGGTAGCTCCCTTCCAGTAGTAGAGTCTGGAGAATGAGAGAAGGTTGAAGCCTTCTGTAGGTAGAAGCCTGTGTACTGGTATAAGTATGCACCAGTACAGAACTATTGTAAAAGGAATTTCTTATTAAAGAAGATTGAGATGACTTGCAGCAGGTGGTTTTCACCCACATTGGGTTTCCACCTTATATCATGGTGTTCATGTGTGCTTCTTGGGTGTGATGATCTATTCTGTTTTACTGCTTTTGTTTACTGTTCATATGGTCAATTAAGTTCTGATGCATTATTTAAAGATCAACATGTAATGGATTATCTGAATCATAAATAATCTAGATATACAATAGTTGCATTAGACACAATCGCGTATACATGCGGGTTCACTTAACTGAAGTAGCGTATATGTATCTAAGTATGGAAATGAAAAAGTTTTACTGATTTGATAATATTGATTCACCCCCCCCTCTCAGTATTATTTCCAACATCTGTTATTCTCAAGGATTCTTATATAGGTTTTTCCCTGATACCATGTTAAATATTGCAAAAGCATAGGAAAAAGACATGAATCAACTCAAAATTACCAAATGGAATGAACTCAATATTCACATTACTCAATGACTATTAAATAAGATTACATAGGAGACATGTAGTAATAAATGACTAGAGTGAAATTGAACTCAAACTAATTATGACACTTGGATTAACCATTGTGACACTTAGCAGATAGGAATAGATGGCTGGAATTATTTTCTCCAATAGTATCCACCTAGTAGGAAATTATTCTTATGCATATCTACAGTTTTGTCTTTTACTAAACAAAGTTGGACTACAAAATAAACAAACTGAAATATTGGTTTCAACTTTGTACTAGGATCCCTCTCATATTGGCTATGGCACTGTTTAATTAATAACCATAACAAGTTCTAAAGCATGTAGTCTAAACAGGTCATGTTTTCTCTCGGAAAACAATAGAAATTGTGGAATATTTTGAGAAGATGTGGCAGAAATTTTTAAAAAATTGGGTTACAAATACCAAGATTCAAAATTTTGGGTTCCCTAATGGGTCTTGATGGTAATCTATTTTTGTCATCCAAAAAATGATTTAAACACTCCCATAGTCAAATCTCTTGAAGAATTTCTATTCGAATTACAAATAGAAATTTGTTGATTTATGGTAGCATCGGATGTGCTCTAGCCTTGAAATTTGGTGGAGAGGCTAAGGCACATAGGGTCTGTAAGACCCAAAAATAATTTGGATAAATTCCACCTAGATGAGGAGTTATTAAAATAATTATTATTTTTAATGGGTTCCTAAGTCTAAACTTAAGTAAATAAAAAAATTAATGGGTATCAATAAAGATAAGGGTGAGAAGCTTCTAAGAGATGAGGATCAAGTCTGCTTTAATATTAGCCATTGATTAGAGACTTAATCTTGGTCGTTGATTCATCAACGGGAAGAGAAACAAGAAGACTTGAGGATCATTTGGAGACACAATGACAAATACTCAGTGTCCCAAGGAAAATCGATTCTCAAAGAGAAGGAGATCGATTTTAGAGGGAGAGTTGTAGGGTGGAGGAAGAGGAGAGCATTAGTAGTAGTCAGTGACTGAGGAGGAGGTGATGCAGGGGTATTGAGAGATAGCGTAGAGGGAGACGCGGTCCATGGGAGATGTTTCCCTCACACAGGCTGATGCAGAACCACGCAGAGTGACGCAGAAGTGGGAGAAGGGTCTCCAGGGTGTTAGAAAGTTTCCAAGGGAAATCCTTAAGTGTGTTCTCTCAATTTCTCTATAAAATCATTCCTAGTAAAGTGATTGTTGTTAAAGATTAATAAAACCCTCATCTGCTGCATTGGTTTTCCCACATTGGGTTTTTCCAAGGACAATTGTCCAAAAACAATTGTGTTGATGTGATTGGTTCTTGTGCATGTATATTATTGTTATTTTATTTATGTAATTATGTGATAACTGAAGTAGAATTTATTTTAATGTTTGCTGAATAGATTTCATAAATAACATATTGTGAAAATAAGTATGTGAAATAAATTAGTTGTTGTAGTAGAACTTTGGGTTAGAAATTTTCACATGGCATCAGAGCAAAGATGTGGCAACAGGAGAGAAGAATTGGCTATGTGTCAGGAGCATGATGCAGAGGCATCAAGTCAAAGGGACTCACATACAATTCCAAAAGAAAGCATGAGGGACATGGATCACAATTATTCTTTGTTAGCTTCCAGACTAGAAGAAGAAGCTGCTTGCCTAACAATCTGTTGGAAATAATACTGAGAGGTGGGGGGGTGAATTAGTATTATCAAATCAATAATCTTTTTCTTTTATATACTTATATTCATATACGCTACTTCAGTTAAGGCAACCCACGTGTATATGCAACTGTTGTTAATGCAACTAGCATATATCCAACAATCTTATGATTCAGTTAGTTGATCTTTAATGAGTGCATCAGAACATTATTAACCATATAAATAGTAAATAGGTGCAGTAAAATAGAATAGATCATCACACATAAGAAGCACACATGAACACCACGATATAAGGTGGCAACCCAATGTGGGTGAAAACCACATGTTGCAATTCGTCTATATCTTCTTTTAATAAGAAACATCTCTTTACAATATTTCTGTACTGGTGCAGTCTTATACTAGTACACAGACTTCTACCTGCAGAAGGCTACTACCTTCTCTTGTTCTCCAGCTTCTCCTAGAAGGGAGCTACAACCCCCTTAGATTTTGTACTAGCTGATGTACTAGTACGTAGGTGCTGACCTACAGAAGGCTACAACCTTCTTGTTTCATCACAACACCATAATCTGAAGGCCACGTTTCATCCAATTTTCATACTGGATCCATCAACAACATTGAAGCTCAAAATCAATCACCACTGCAATACAACTATTGCGTCAACCAATCACCCAATACTGAATCACTAAAACCCTGTCATCAAAACATAGTCACTAGAACATAGAGTAGAACCCAGAACTCTGCAACAATATTCAGAGCGAACTGTATCATCAAAAATCATGCATTAGAGTGCATACACTACTTGGAAGAGCCGAACCAATGTTTATACGCAATTTCACCAAAGCGAACCAGCGTATATGTTATCAAATACTTACTTATAACTTCGCTGTACTTCCTGACTTCAAACATACCTAGATCATTGCATACAAAAGGATAATATGTGTGTTAGCAACCAGATATAGTCCATTAGATCACATAAAGATAATTCATTATGATCCTGATCCATTATTAGATTTCATCCATCAATACTGAAGCTAATGACAATCAACCAATCTAAATATGTAGAATACTGACACCAGTAAACAGTCACCAGAACTCAGAGCTTTGCATCAACAATTAGAACCACCTGTAACTTCAAACATCATAGTTCATATGGTATACGCTACTTAGATGTATCTAACTTGCGTATATATGCACTTTTATCAAATTCAACCAGCGTATACATTTGTAAATATTCATTCGTAATTTGTAGCTATTCCATACTTGAGTTATACCCAAATCATAATATTTACAGAACATTACTTGCATCAGTATACAGATCAAGAATAATGATGATCAAACCATATAGAGATGATTCATTCCAAGCCATAAGATCTCGATCCATCATTAGATCTTGTCCTCCATCAATCGCTGGGATTCCTCCTTGGCTCAGATCAAGTAAAGCATTATCAACCCATAACCTGCATACTGGATCTCACACTTCATCAGATATTTGAGACTTTCTGAGTATACTTGCCTAATGATCTTCTCCTCCTTTTATAGTCTTAGGCCTTACTCAATACCATGGTTCAAAACCACTTAGAACCAATACCTTGGACCAAATACCTGGGGTCAATACCTCAAACCAAATACCATGGACCAATACCAAAATACCATGGACCAAATACCACGGACCAAAACTTGGTTTTCCAACATGTACGTGCCTTTCCTTATGTGAAAGTGCATGTGTATGATATATGTGCCTTTGTATATAGTTAACCTGTGTGTATACGTGGCTTGGTATATAGTGAACCCGCGTATACCTTTCTTTCTTCATTCTTGCTATTTACCTGCTATACTGTGATCTTTCATCTGAGAGAGTTGCCTTTTGAACTGATTCCTTGAAGCTGCCCTGCATTTCATCACATCTATAAATACTACTTTCGTGCATTCTGTCACATTTGATATCTCTTCTGTAGATTTATCTAGTTACCATGTACAAGTGAGTTGTTCTATTACAAGTGGGTTTCCATCAAGTACAACACATGCATCATAATGCCAATAATCTCCCCCTTTGGACTTGATGGCAACAACAACACCAAGTCACTCTCCCCCTTTGACATCAAGGGCAAAGGGAAGACAAATATCTTCTCCCCCTACGAGCAGAAGACTTTCATATCAGAATAACTGAATATTAATCATGCTCCCCCTAAGCACGTGCTGAATTCTTTGATTTAACTCCCCTTTTGTTCATGCTGAGATGTACTTTATCATCCATTCTCCCCCTGAGCACATGTAGAGTCTGCAAATATTCTTAAGAAAATAACATGACTCTATAACTCAACTATGTGAGTTTGACCTCCCTATCATTAATGACTCATACATACTTTCATTCTCCCAACCAAGTGAGGATAAACTTGACTCATCCACCCAACCAAGTGGGGATATACCAGATACCAATTTTTTATACATGACTGAAATATTACATCATCCTTTCCATGCATAGTAGGGGTACAAATTACATCATATGACCAAAAGGGATTCATCAAACGACTACAATAGACAAAGTCAAACTATTACATCATGGGTCTTGATATTACCTTTACATTGAATGATATACATGACATTTATAACAGAGACCAAATATCTAAACAAGACCATGATAGTCATAAGAAACTATCATACATAATGTATGATCTTCTCCATAAGCATCTGTCAATAGCATCCAGACCAGCAACCTGTATATGTCCATTAGTGTAGATATCGTCAACCTGTAACAAGATATGTCTCCATATAGATATCAACTCATCCTTTTTAACATTATCATAGCCTTCCATGAATGAATTCTACATATGTCATACAAAATCATTCACATTATATCATATGTGAAAAACACCATAGTCATCACATCATCATCAAGATCTGCATGATCCATGTATCATCATTCGAGAACATCCCTCATCTGATATGCATCAATCAACATATGTGAGTATCAACATATCATCATATAGGTAAGAACTCATCATCATCATGTCTCCAACAATGCAACTTTGAGTAATCATCCATGTATCCAACATACTGTATATAGTACTATGTATCTAGCAAACCTTGAGCTCAAGATCTTTTGTTAAGACTTCTTGATATCATCAACAGCAATGATCCTCAACCATGTGAGAGCCAAGAACTATAGGAATCCTGCATCATAACTGTATTATATGATCTTTATGCATATGACAACAGTAGCATATGAGTGACTCATCATCAAGTAATGAAGTTGTGTATTCAAGCTTTGTACTTCTCCTTATCCTTATGAAGATCACCATGTAAGCAACATTAATGTCTCATCAACAAGGACTTCTAACCATAATGCCAACAATGCATTATTTAAAGCATATGCTCCCCTTAAACCTATGCCATCTATTCACTGTCAGATCTACTCATGCATATATCAGCAAGAAGTATCAAGGCATCATCAACAATCAGATATACATCAAGTTAACTTGTGAGGATTAAAAACAACATCTTATGAGTATCAATATATTTCCACACATTATCAATAGATTGTAACCATCATCAAACAGAGAAATAATTGACTGAACAATATCAGATCCTTTTTCCTGAGTCTGTCTCACTGCTTTTCCTCAAACTAACATATACGCGACTGTGTAGTGTCTAACTCGCGTATATACGTGACTTATCTTCATAAAACTTGTGTATGAGATTGAGAACACTAAAGTTTCACACTTTCATCTCCCTCTGAGTCTGTCATGTCTGTACATTGTGCTATGCCACATCTTTCTGATTGTACTTCCTTCTTCTTCCATATCTTCAAGTGTGATGATGTTTTCTTCTTTTGGTATAGTGCCCGTACTTTGTTCCTGCAATCCTTTGCTATATGTCCAAGCTTGTTACATGCATAACATTTCATATGTTTCATATTCATTTTATAGCAGTCAATGGCTTTGTGACCAAACATATTGCAAGCAAAACAATATCCCTTAAAGTACCTGGAACGTGATGATCTTTATGTGTGATAGTCTTGAACCATTCTACTTCTGCATTTGGTTGCAACATGTCTAAAATTATGACATACATAACATTCAACATTATTCATTGGAGGAAATAACTGACTATCACTTCCATAGTTAGGAGTAAAATATTTTCTTAGAAGATTTTCTTTCCTTGGTTGTTGAAGGGATTAACCTCTCATCTCGTTGTTGAGCATTTCAGATTTTGCATTAGAGTTCCTTGTCTTACTGTGTGAACTAGATTCACCTTCAACAGATTCATGAAAACCAAGACCAGTTTTGATAGTAGGAGACCTTTGACTACTAATAATATCATCCAAGATCTTAGTACTATCTTGAAATCGTAAGAACTTATCCTTTTCTTCTAACTTATCTTTTAGAATATTTACCTCAACTTGATGTTGCTCTTCCTTTTCAAGATACTTCTTCTTCATATTTCCTTCAGCTTTCCTTCCTTCTTCCAATTGATGTCTTAATTCAAGAATTTCGTTTTCTTGTCTTTCAAGAGCTTGGAGTAGTTCTTTATTCTGCTTATTTGATTCTTCAAGATCCTCTTGTAGTGAGAGGATATTAGCTTCAAGATTTTCATAGTAACTGGATCTATCTCTGAGTTTCTTTATTGTTGTGCTCCTTTCATTTACTTCATTTCTTAATGATGTCACTTCATCCTGTAGCCTTTGACATTGATCTTCCTTTTCCTTGAATAGCTTCCTTACCTTGTTTCCTTCCTCTAGTTGAGCTTTTAGTTTGGTAGCTTCTTCTTTGGAGGAAAATTCCCTTTTGTCCAATAGATATTGTTGATCTCTAATTTTGTCCGTAAGCCTTTTAAATTCTGCCTCTATTTGATATGTTTCTTCCTCACCCATAAGAGAAAATTCAATTGTTTTGCTATCACTTTCATCATCTTCAAATGGATAGAGAAATATATCACCAGAGGATAACAAATTCATACCTAGTAGTTATTTTGCTTCTTCATTATGAGGTGATTCTGAATCTGAAGTGTTGCTTCCACATATTCCCCAATCGATTCTACCACTGTCATAGTTCCTCTAAGATGTCTTCTTCTTCTGAGGCTCTTTCTTCTTTAGCTTCTTTCCCATTGTTCTATGGATCTCCTTCAAGCTATCAAGCTTCTACCAAAGGACCTGCTCTGATACCAATTCTTGGAAATAATACTGAGAGGGGGGGGG
>APFE030437984.1:64974-95031 GCA_000404065.3 Pinus taeda | reverse complement strand
GGGGGGGGGGGGGGAACCAGTATTAGAAAATCAATAATATTTTTCTTTTCTATACTTAGATTCAGATATGGTACTTCAGTTAAGGCAACCCGCGTGTATACGCAACTATGGTTAATGCAAGTAGTGCATATCCAGCAATCTTATGACTCAGTTAGTTGATCTTTAATGAGTGCATCAGAACATTATCAACCATATAAATAGTAAACAGGTGCAGTAAAATAGAATAGATCATCACACATAATAAGCACACATGAACACCATGATATAAGGTGGAAAACCAATGTGGGTGAAAACCACCTACTGCAATTTGTCTTTATCTTCTTTTAATAAGAAACGTCTCTTTACAATATTTCTATATTGGTGCAGTCTTATACCAGTACGTAGGCTTCTACCTGTAGAAGGCTACTACCTTCTCTCATTCTGCAGCTTCTCCTGGAAGGGAGCTACAACCCCCTTAGCTTTTGTACTAGCTGATGTACTAGTACGTAGGTGCTGACCTATAGAAGGCTACAACCTTCTTCTTTCATCACAACACCATAATTCGAAGGCCATGTTTCATCCAATTTTCATACTGGACTCATCAACAACATTGAAGCTCAAAATCAATCACCACTGCAATACAACTATTGCGTCAACCAATCACCCAATACTGAATCACTGAAACCTTGTCATCAAAACACAGTCACCAGAACATCAAGCAGAACCCAGAACTCTGCAACAATATTCAGAGCCAACCGTATCATCAAAAATCATGCATCAGAGTGCATACGCTACTTGGAAGAGATGAACTAGCGTGTATATGCAATTTCACCCAAGCAAACTAGCGTATATGTCATCAAATACTTATAACTTTGTTGTACTTCCCGACTTCAAAAATACCCAGATCATTACATACAAAAGGATAATACGTGTGTTAGCAACCAGGTCTAGTCCATTAAATCACATAAAGATAAGTCATTATGATCTTGATCCATTATTAGATCTCATCCATCAATACTGAAGCTAATCACATTCAACCAATCTAAATATGCAGAATACTGACACCAGTAAACAATCACTAGAACTCACAACTTTGCATCAACAACCAGAACCACCTGTAACTTCAAACATCATAGTTCATATGGTATACGCTACTTAGATGTATCTAACCTACGTATATACGTGCTTTTATCAAAATAAACTAGTGTATACATCTGTAAATATTCATTCATAATTTGTAGCTATTCCATACTTGAGTTATACCGAGATCATAATATTTACAGAACATTACATGCGTAAGTATACAGATCAAGAATAAGCATGCTCAAACCATATAGAGATGATTCATTCCAAGCCATAAGATCATGATCCATCATTAGATCTTGTCCTCCATCAACCGCTGAGATTCCTGCTTGGCTCAGATCAAGTAAAGCATTATCAACCCATAACCTGCATACTGGATCTCATACTTCATCAGATATTTGAGACTTTCTGAGTATACTTGCCTAATGGTCTTCTCCTCCTTTTATAGTCTTAGGCCTTACTTAATACCATGGTCCAAAACCACTTAGAACCAATAGCTTGGACTAAATGCCTGGGGTCAATACCTCAGACCAAATACCATGGACCAATACCAAAATACCATGGACCAAATACCACAGACCAAAACTTAGTTTTCCAACATGTACACGCCTTTCCTTCTATGAAAGTGCATGTGTACAATATACGCGCCTTTTTACATAGTTAACCTGCATGTATACGCGGCTTGGTATATAGTGAACCTGCGTATACTTTATTTCTTCATTCTTGTTTTTTACCTTCTATACTATGATCTTTCATCTGAGAGAGTTGCCTTCTGAACTGATTCCTTGAAGTTGCCCTACATTTCATCACAACTATAAATGCTACTGTCATGCATTCTGTCACATCTAATATCTCTTCTATAGATTCCTCTAGTTACCATGTACAAGTGAGTTGTTCTGTTACAAGTGGGTTGCCATCAAGTACAACACATGCATCATAATGCCAACACAATCTTTGCCTCCTATAAGGTTTGCTATATAGATAGTGGAGCTTCCTAGCATATGACAGGAATTCGAGAATGTTTTCCAAATTATCAGGAAGAAATGATGAATTTTCAAATCATCATGGGAAATAAGGAAATGTGTACCCCCATAGGAAGAGGTATTGTAGTATTTCAAACCAAAGTAGGAGAGCGTCTTCAAGCAACCAATGTGCTACATGTGCTAGGATTGGGGATGAAATTACTCTCTGTAACTCAACTTCAAAACAAGGTCTATGATGTTTTCTTCATTAAGGAGAAATTATATGTCAAACACCTGAATTGGAAAAGGAAGGCCTATATTGGAATCAGAAGTAATAGGTTGTAAAGATTACAGCTAGAATGTCTAATGGCACTGATAGGCAGAAATGGAGATAAAGATTTGAATGAACTATGGCACAAGAAGATGTGACACTTACACCATGGGGCTCTGAGAATTCTTAGGAAAACAGTATCAGGAGTTCTAGAATTAAGTACCGAATGAGATAATGTATGCAGAGGGTGCGCTCTAAGCAAGTATGCTAAAGCAACATTTTCTAGAAGTAACAATAGAGCTTAGAGTGTTCTAGGATTGATACACTCAGACATCTATGGACCTATGTCCACAAAATCTCATAGTGGTGCTGAATACTTTGTCACCTTCATCAATGACCATGCTAGGAAGACTTGGATCTACTTTTTGAAAACCAAGGATGAGGTTTTTGGTTGATTCAAAGGGTTCAAGGCTCTAGTACAGAATCTGAGAGGAAATAAGATAAAAGTGTTGCACTCAAAAAATGGTGGAGAGTATGTTGACAAGGACTTCACTGATTTTTGTGGTAGCAAAGGCATCAGAAGAGAGTGGACATCTCCCTACAATCTGGAGTACAATGGAGTAGCAGAAAGGAAAAATAGGACTATTGTGGAAGCAACTAGGGAAATGTTGTATGATCATGATATGCCCAAGATATGCACAGCAGTTTATGTCCAAAATAGGACTCCACACATGGCATTGGGAAAAATCTCTCTGGAAAGGGTCTTCACCAAGAAGACCCCTGAAGTCAGTCATTTCAGGATATTTGGGAGTTTGGCTTATTGCGTTATACCCAAAGAAAAGAGAAAGAAATTAAATCAAACTTTTGAGAAAGGATATCTTGTGGGATATAGCAAGAATGCTAAGGCATATAGAGTCTATCTTCTAAGGAGTAGGAAGGTAGTAGTTTGGTGGGATGTAAATTTCATGGAGGACAGAGCTTTTAGGAAATCCCGAGAAATTCCTTTCGAAGAGTAGACAAAAGATGATCCATTGGTCCAACCACTTTGACCAGCAAAAACTAGTACCAGTAATTGTTCTAAAGGAAAAGCTTCAGAACAGTAGGAGTCTCAAGAATAAGAAGAGCTGATAGTTGTACCCATTACTAATGGAAGAATGAGCTGGGAACTCTGACAGATTCTACAGGATGTAGAGGACTTCATTGGTGCACTGAGGAATGATAAAAGGGAGTGAAGATAGCCAGGCAGATACCATGCCCTAGTAGCTCAGGTTGGGGAACCTTCTAGTATTCAGGAGGTCGTTCAACATCAAGTATGGGTAGATGTTATGGTGGAGTAATAGAGTTGTATAATGGTCAATGATGTCTGGAAAATGGTAGCTAGAACTTAGGACATGTTAGTGGTAGGTTCGATATGGATCTACAAAGTCAAATATGCTCCAGATGATAGTGTGGAGAAATACAAAGCCATGTTTGTGGCTAAGGGGTATGCTCAGATGGAAGGGATAGATTATGAAGAAGCCTTTTCTCCAGTAGCCAAGTATGCTTCTATTAGAACCTTGATATCCCTTGTAGCATAGATGGGGTGGGAGATTCACCAAATGGATGTCAAGACGATGTTCTTGAATAGGTTGATAGAAGAATAAGTATACATTGAACAACCAGAGGGTTTTGAGACACATGAGAAGAAATCTCATGTATGCAGATTAAAGAAAGCCTTGTATGGGCTTAAACAAGCACTTAGAGCATGGTACGGTCAAATTGATGGCTACTTACAGAAGATGGGGTTGGTCAAGAGTGACGCAGATCCTAATCTCTATTATCTTGTCTTAGAGAATGAGCCTCTAATCCTGGTGTTATATGTGGATGATCTTTTCTTGACAGGATCATTCAGGGTCATCAAAGACTGCAAGAAGAACCTTGCCAAAGAATTCGACATGAAGGATTTGGAACAGATGCATTATTTCTTGGGGTTGGACACTTGGCATCAAAAGGGTGAGATCTTCCTTGGACAAGAGAGATATGCTACAGAGATCTTGAAGAGATTCAGGATGCAGGACTATAGACCTATGGCTACTCCAATGGTCGCCAACTACAAGAAGATTGATGCATCAGAAGATGAAGGTGTTGATCCCACCTTTTATGGGCAACTTATAAGGTCCCTAATGTATCTGATCAATACCATGCCAGACATTTATTACGTTGTCAACACCCTCAGTCAGTTCATGGTGGAAACTAAGAGGGCACATTAGGCAACAACCAAGCATGTTCTCAAGTATATACAAGGAACAATAGAGCATGGTCTATTGTACGCACAAGGGAATGACATCAGGGTGAGTGGGTTCACTGACACAAAATGGGCTGGAAGTTTAGTATATTGGAAAAGTACAACTAAGTACTATTTGAACATTGGATCAGGAATGACCTTTTGATGTAGTAGAAAGCAAAAATTCGTGGCTCCGAGCTCAGCTAAAGCAGAATATATGAACACTAGAATATCTTCATGTGAAGCCATATGGCTTAGGAAATTACTTGTGAATCTATTTAGGAGAAGGATGGAAGTGACCAGGATTTTTTGGTTTAATCAGAGTTGCATCTAGCTCTCTGAGAGTCCAGTATTTCATGATTGGTCAAAGCACATTGATATCAGGTGTCACTTTGTCAGAGACTGTGTCCAATGAGGGGCAATACAGTTGAGCTACACTCCTACAGGAGAATAGGTGGAAGACATCCTCACCATGGCTCTAGGAAGAACAAAGTTTGTTTATTTCAGGGAGAAAATGAGGATGGTGAAGAATCCATTTCAGTAGAAAAACTGGATAATTATCAGGAGTTGTAGTGCAGTCGTTAGCAGTGGCAGTGCTATGGGCAACATGATGCAGCATGTCGAGAGGGAGTTGCAGTATAGATGCAGCAGTGGAAGTGGCAATGTCATGGGAAACAATACAGGAAGAAAATACCAGTGGATGTGGGGCAACAGGCCAAGCATTAGCACAGAGGACTGATGTGGAGGATCACGATGACGCTTCTATAGTGAAGCATTGCTAGAGTACATTCCTCTCTAAGAGGGAGTGTTGATTTTTGGTAGCATTAGATGTGCTCTAGCCTTGAAATTTGGTGGAAAGGCTAAGGTACATAAGATCTCCAAGACCCAAAAATCGTTTAGAGAAATTCACCTAGATGAGGAATTATTAAAATAATTAATATTTTAATGGGTTCCTAAGTCTAAACTTAGGAAAATAAAAATATTAATGGATATTAATAAAGATAAGGGTGAGAAGCTTCTAAGAGACATGGATCAAGACTATTTTAATCTTAACCATTGATTAGAGACTTAATCTCGGTCATTGATTTATCAACATGAAAAGTATAAGAGAATACTTGATGATCATTTGGAGACACACTGATAGATACTCAGTATCCCAAGGAAAATTGATTCTCAAAGAGAAGGATATCGATTTTAGAGGGAGAGTTATAGGGTGGAGGAAGAGGAGGGCATCAATAGTAGCTAGTGACTAAAGAGGAGTTGATGTAGGGGTGTTTAGAGACAACACATAGGGAGACACAGTCCACGAGAGACGCATCCCTCATGCAGGCTAATGCAGAGGGGTGCAGAACCAAGCAGAGTGACGCAGAAGTGATGCAGAAGTGGGAGAAGGGCCTCCAGGGTGTCAGAAAATTTCCAAGGGAAAGCCTCAGATGTTTTCTCTCAGTTTATTTATAAAATCATTCCTTGTAAAGCGATTGTTGCTGAAGATTAAAAACTCTCATCTGCTACATCGGTTTTCCCACATTGGGTTTTTTCTAGGGACAATTGTCGAAAAACAATTGTGTTGATGTGATTGGTTCTTGTGCATGTATATTGTTGTTATTTTATCTATGTAATTATGTGATAACTATAGTAGAATTTATTTTAATGTTTGCTGAAGAGATTTTGTAAATAAATTATTGTGAAGAATAAGTAGGTGAAATAAATCAGTTGATGCATCAATACCCCCAAGTGGCACTCTTCAAGGTAAAAGAAAAAACGCTTGATGTCACTTTGGTTCCAACAAGTAATGGTGTTCCTGGGTTCGTCGCCATCTTAGGAATGAAATTGGTTATACTTGTATGTGGCTCACTCAATGCAGTGCAATATTGAGCTTGAAGCAATAATGAGTGCGTAAGCGATTGGGCGCAAAGAATAGTATGCCACACCTTTAAAAAGGGCCTCAACACCCCTATGCCTTGACCTGGAATTATTAATGGCACTTAGTCAATGGGGCTATCATTAATGAAGGTCTCATCCCCGAGAAGGCATAGT
The DNA here is from genome assembly GCA_000404065.3 of Pinus taeda. Classification (NCBI taxonomy): domain Eukaryota; kingdom Viridiplantae; phylum Streptophyta; class Pinopsida; order Pinales; family Pinaceae; genus Pinus; species Pinus taeda. The sequence continues at coordinate 88,436 of APFE030437984.1, read as the reverse complement.
TAAGTGACATGTGCCTTTTGTGCCCGGGTTAGCCAACCAGGGCTTCGTGCCTTAGCTGGTGTAGAATTTTGGGTTAGAAATTTTCACAAAATTCACCATCAAGTTGTGGCTTCGTTAGACAATGTAATTCTAAAAGGGCCACAAAACATTAAACAAATTGGCATGATCTCCACACATTGACATTAGACATCCAACACTGATGGGTAGACCAATTGGTTTAAGCCCCCTCCCAAGTCTATGGCCCTCTGTCATGAGGTGTGAAGTCAATTCTTCTTGATTCCATCAAGGTTAGATTTTGATAGTGAATCGATTAGGTAGACCCTTCAGCACATCTACCCAAGAAAACTTTCTAAAAAAAATAAAATAAAATAAAAATAACATTGTGCATCTGAAAGCTCTTTCATGATGTGTTATATCTGTTGTACCCTTCACCATATTGCAAATAAAATGTTTCCCTACAATGCATTAGGTGCCATAATTCTTGAGCATGTTTGATCACTCAACTTGTAAATTTCATCATTCAATGTTTATAAATTATATGTGATTAATAGTTCCACATGAATCAGAGTGTGTAGGGTCCATAATTTGAAGACTAAATCCAAGGTTAAGAACCATGCACATACGAGCTCTCCACGTGAAGACTCTATGAAAGCATAAGCACGAATGTGAGTACTTTGAAGAAATTTCCAAGATTTTTTTTCATGAAAACACCTATCTATTATAAAGACTCATACTCATTTTAAATGATAGAGGTCAGGTTTTTCCAGTCATACCTCACAGTTTTTCTCGTTCTACTTGAAGGTTTTGGTTTGGCTAGTATTATTCATGTTAGCAGAACCTTGGCGTAAACAATCTATAAGGTATTTGACAACAAGTATAGTAGAGAAAGTCTGTAAAATGGATAGACTCTTCCATCTATTTATAATCCATGTATAGAGTATGACCAGGGTTGGAATTTGGATTCCTCTTTACCTGTCACACAATTTGTTTTTGAGGTTTTAAGTCTTTATCCTCCCCATTAAGAAATGTTTATTTAAAATTTTTCCCTTCAAAAATGATGTTTTGATAATAAATTAACCTTTCACAAATAAATATTTGATTAAAAAAAAAAAAAAACCTGGTCACTTCATGATTATGGATAGAGGTTTGGTACATCCTTCATTTAAAGATGGAGCATAACTTCCATAAAATTTACAAAGGGTCTTGGAATTTTAATCAATCTACCTCTACTTCAATCATATAATTACATTTTTTGATAGTTCTAAAAAAATATCAAACCTTTTGAAATCTATGATCTCATATATTTTCTTTCTTCAATTTGATATCTCCCTGCTTCATTCATCTATTTACTATTTTATGTCTTTAGGAACTATCTGAGGTTTCTATTATATAATTTCTATTTTTGTGGCATTTTGAATTTGCGATTTGTCATAGCTGAAGGTGATTATTTAGAACATTTCTAAGAAGGGTACAAGAACCATAGCTCCAGTGGATTCTATGAAGAATTTAAAATTTTTGGAAGTGGAAGGGAAGGAATTAAGAGTATTGTGGGAACATGAATATCAAGTGTGTTTATTTTTATTTCCTTGTTGCACAGGGGCTTCACTCAATGAACCTATAACATAGCACGTGTGTTCATGGCATACTAAACAATACCCTTAATTTGACTACATATTGAAAAATACCTCTAAAATTCACTTTATTTAACACCCTACCAATGCTAACCCAATACACCTTACCAATTTAAAAATACCCTACTTTCACTAGATATTGTAGGTATCTAATTTTTCATTAAAAAAACTTACACCCCTTTATATTTATATCCCTTTATATTCATTAGAAATGGTAAACAAATTATGCACATAGAAAGAATAACCTAAATACTAGGTAGCCGAAAACTTGAAAGTTTTAATAAAAAAGAGGTAGATATAAGTTGGTTGAATTACAAATATATACTGTTTAATTTTTTAATGGAAAATACATAGATTTGAACTCTCAATTGCATCTATCTTCTATTGAATACTAAAAAAGATACACTACAACAGTTGAAAATAAAACCTCGATAACCAACACAATGGCACACCTTTCATATCGCTTATAGAATAGGAAGAGTAAAGAAAGTACAATGAATATGTATGCATGACAAATCCTATCTAGTTGGACTTTTTCAAATCATAACCCTAACCTGATCACCTAGTACACCATTGTTGCATGGTAAGAGTGCCAAGTAAGTGTGTCTCCACTAAAAGATGAATTCTAGCATGTAGTCATGTATCTCTTCCTTTAGATCTATGTCCTCTACCTAAGATGGGAATTTATCATGCATAAGTATTCTAATTGACCAATTATATGCACCCTCTTAGTAAGAATAGATCATGCATGCTAAGCATAACAAAAGGAAAGTTATAATAATAGAAAAACTCTATCGAAAACTGAAATTGCTAAATTTGAAACAACATCTAAACTAGAATTAATTGAAGGTGTGACATGTGTGCCCTTAGCATGCATGCACCCTCTTCCAAACAATATTCTATTTCACTATCTCCTGTGGCATGCATGTGCCCTATACCAAGCAATAGTCAGTATCATTGTCTCAATCACTTTAATTCAATCTATTCATCAATAATGTAAGGAAAGGGTGAAGGTTCCATATATGTTGTCTTCTCTACTGCCCCATCATTGGGAGGACCATTAGCTTAGCCACAGGTAAAAAATATTAACACACACATTATACATAGATCATAGAGGTATTATTAATGTGATGCATATTTGTTCTAGATCAAGACTTCTTGGGAGAGGGAGCGAATGTGGGAAGTGAGAGTAGAAGTGGGAAGTGGGAGTGGAAGCAGGAGCAAGGAGTGACGTTTTCAAAAGTTCCAAGGTTGGGAGATATTTTGGGAGTGAATTTTATATAATATATTTTTATATATTTTGATGCATATATGTCAAGAAAAGCTTGTAGGATGATGAATTTGTGATAAAAAACATAAGAACATGGATTAAACCATATAACATCATTCATCTAGTAGTTATAATTTTCATCAACCATGGGTCCAAAAATTATATGTTCTCATTTATATAGCATGTAAGGGTGCACATAACCAAAATAACATCGAGTGAAATCCATCTCTTAGCTGAAAATACATCAATAAATAGGCTTTGGATGGCTTCTATCATCCAAAAAAATCATGCTACAACAAATACTATATATCATCAAAATCATTACCTATCTTGGGATCTTTGCCATTAATATCACCCTATAAGCATTAACATAAGATAGAAAAATGTAGTATGTCAAGTCAATATTTTGTTTGAGTGACAAGTACATTTTTAGTGGGGTCATGATAGAGGATTTTGAAAACCAATGTCACTGACATCAAGGTACATACAGGTCTTGGTTCCCTTCATTAAGTATGAGTTCCATACCCTAGTACATGACAAAATCTAATGGAAACATTGCAATCCCCCAAATCTTGAAATCCTGAAAAACTAATAAATCTGCTCGAATTTAAGTGAGATCTAAAATTGTACTTTCTACATATGATATCTAATGAGGTTGAAACCACTCTCAAACATCCTGTGTCATTTCATGGTAATGTTAAAAACTTAAGTAAAAGGATGAAAATGAAAGATAAAGGAGAATGTCACTTTTACTTTAAGAATTTAACATTACCATGAACTTCATGTCAATACTAGGGCCATAGGTTTGAATATTACTCTACTATGGACCTAATATTACCATATTCTTTTATTTCTCCCTCCCAGTGTCGATACTCCCACAATACTTCTGAACCTCTATTTCTCCAACCCACTTGTTTTTTCCTCTACGTGGCCAATGTATTGTATAAACAATACCTTATAATACACATATTTATATACAACATATAAAACCCCCTTATTATTTGCTCAATATATTATTTCCTTTTTTTCTCATTTTTTATGCCCCAATATGAATGGACATGATATGGTATCACTTTTTCAGTGAAGCCCCCATGCCATATTGTTACACTTCATTTTCTCACCAAAAATCATCATGGACCTTTTATTGATAGTTGAAATGAAAACATTGTAGTTGCCTCACAAGTTGTGAGAGTTGTGTATATTTTCTCCCCTTTCAACTTTTCTTATGTCCATAATGCATATGAAGCAATTCGTAAAGATTGATGTAAGGAATGCGTTATTCAAAACCTTTCCTGGAGAACTTTGTTATGTACACTCCTTGAAATACTTAGTGTAAAGAAATTGTTCTCGTCTACTTATTTTGTGAAGCCTTAATACACGTTACATGTCCACTTCTTAAGTTACTCCTCTTCTTCTAGGGATTTCAAACAAGTGTAATTGGATCCCCTACCTTTCAGAGGAAATCACTAAGCCCCCACTACGAAAATGCCATTACGTCTTGCTCAAAACTTTTAAATGACATGTTCCTACTTAGAACCTAGGACATTTGCAAGGTTCTAGGAAAGAACCTGTCATTTAAAAGTTATGGGAAATTGTCAGAAGGCCTCATAATTACATTTCTTAGTGTGATGAGCACTAACTGTGTCTAGAGGCTTTAACATGAGCAATCAAATCTCCACAACCTATGTCTAAATTGTTACACATGAGACTATCAAATAAATGTAATTGTGCATCATATTTAAATTTTCCAACACAAATAGTTGTAACCAATTTCTTTCTGAGGTTTATATTGCACAATTAGTTCATTGGAAAGTTTTACCATATAATTATTATCTTCATTTTCAACTAGTTTGAATGTTTCTTCATCCCATTATCATTGAATTTTTAATATTCTCCCTTTCGTTCCACTTTGTCATTTTCTTCAAACATTTGAATCTACTAAACTTGCTCTCATCCCCATCTCCACCTTCATTGTTTTCATTTCCCACAATGTCATTCTCCTATGATCCATATGCCTCACAATTCTTATCCATGTGGGATTGTCTTACCATTGGAAGAAAATAACACTCAAATAAATAACACCATAAATATGCGCATTTATGTTAATAACTCATAACTATGGACAACAAAATTTAAAATTGAGGTGAAGTAATAGTAGAACAAGTAAAAACTACAAGGACAAAATTCAAAAAATTGAATTTACTACATGTTTGATATTATTGTTACCAGTGAATATTAACATGACCAACTCCAAATCATCAATGGATGTTCACTTCTCACCACGTGCTAATTTCCATGGAAGATTAGTATTTTAGACAACTATCTTTATACCACTCTGAATTTCTCAATGATATAACCATCTAAAAAAAATCAATTTTAACTTAAGGCTATTGCAAGCGTATAGCACAAAGAATGGTGTTTGAAAGACAAAAGAGCAAAAAAATACAAATAACTTTACCATTTAAAGTGTGATAACTAAATATGAAAACCAGAAACAGATTCAAGAAACTAAATTAGGGAACCACATAGATGTTCCCCACAACCCTAATGCACTCAAATCTAAGTCTCCTATAATATCCTCTTATGTTCAAACACTGGTTATAATCACGATAATATCCTTTTGTGTTCAAATAGTGGTTATAATAACCTTTCCTTTTAAAATTTGGAGGCTCCTTTTGTATTTATTACACATATATTTGGTTGCATACCAGGGATCCCAGGGGTTCATTATATCTTAGCTCTGAGTGTACTTGGAATTAGATACCACACAAGAAAAGAAATAGAGTATGTTGAACAAAAAAGAATCGGTGCCAACTTCATGAATCAAAATTGCGTGCACCTAAAATGATAATTATGTCACAATCATTTCAATGTGTCCAAATTATGATTCCAAACAAAATTTCCCTTTATTGAGGCATTCAGGTTTCATTGATAAATCAACATAATTAAAGCCATTATCTTCTTTTGTTGACATTCGAGATTACAAATTTGCAACTGGTCCTCGAGGAGAACCAAACTAGTAACCACATAGACAGGCCTTGGTTGTGATGCAACGAAAAATCATGAAGTCCAACATGTTTGAAATAAGTACTTGATCACAACCAACTAGGAGAACAAAAGAAAATGTAAGGAAAGATTAATGAAGACAAAAAAATTCTCCTTTTCAGTCCAGTTAAATTTTCCCTTAGTGTCAAAACCAGTACCCATTGAAAATTCCTAGTATGAAACTCAGAACCAAAGAAGCAAATGATATAACAAAGGATCTTAAATTATATCTTCTTGCACTATATCCAACTATGGAATTCATTGACGTGTCGTGAATTTTTCTATCTCTTACCATTCCATAACATAGAGTTACCCCATTTGGAACAAAGTTCTGATTTTGTGTAACATAACAAAGCCTTGGATTTTCCCACAAAGCTAGGTACATTCCCATTCTCTCATAAAACTTTTATGGAAATTTCAGAGGACCAGACAAATTGTTGCTATTTAATAACAAAGAGCAGATGTTTCGTATATTTTCCAACTTTGAAGGAACTTTCTTGGTGAAATTATTTTCTTAGTGCAAACAACAAACACCCTATTTATCACTATACTCTACATCCATCCATATAGCTCCATTCCCACCATACACCTTGTTTACATGTAAAAAAAAAAGGGTTAGCCGCATTGAAAAACTTGACTAGACTCCATGTGAACCCCAAATATTTATTTTCAATCGAAGAACCCTAAAACAATTGCATTTACATTTTCTATGACCTAAAACAATTAATGATCCACAACTTAACATGCTAGCCTTTGGACAACACATGTCAAAATTGAACTGAAATGTTTATGTAAATCATCCATTAGAATCCACTCCAATCCAATCTAATCTAATCCAGGTAGCATGTTGAGTAGGGTTAACAATTCCAGGTGGATGAATAGCGTCATAGCAGAGAAAATCCATAATAGTGGAATAAATAATAATACCTTGTTTGTCCTTCTGTGACTTCTTTCTGTTTTCCTCATTAGTTTATGGAAGATGCTCCTACAAGACCATTGGCGAGTTGCCATTTCTGAAATCCCGTTGGTGCTATTGCTCGTCTATTATTCTCCTTCCAAGTAAAGTGCCATTTTCCATGTACTTATTTTCTAAATAGCACACCAACTTCTAGTTATCAATCTTCTTCTTCTTTTCCCTTGAGGATTTTAGGTGGCCATAGTCATCATCAATGGAGCAAGATTTTGACCCACTACTTTCATTTTCTTTATTAAATTTCCTTTTCCTACTCTTAATTGGAAAAGATGAAGATGATGTCACCTTTGTTTTCTCCTCTTCTACCATTATCAATGATGCCAACTAGTACCCCACCTCCTTCTCAATTATCATTAAAATAACAATTTTTGTTGAATTACTACCTCACTATTTTTTTGGTAACCTCAACTGCCTAGAGAGACAGGTAAGCACAATATAATTCCCCATGATATTATTATCATTCAAGGCAAGGTACCTAAGCATTTTCAATTCCCCAAATGAATTTGGAATTGTTCCAATATAATCTGAGGATGAAAGATCCAAACTGATCAAGGACTGCGAAATTTTCCAGTGAAGGGAATCAATCAGTCCTCTCAGGGGAATATTACTCAAGAGGCTTGCAAATCATTCATTTCTATTAAGGAACCTAAGAGGTTTCCATCAAGTTGATTCTTCCTTCAATCCAAAAATGTAAGGGATTTCAAATTCCCCAATGTCCTAGGAATTGCCTCTTCCAATCCATTGTCACTCAAATCCATTTTTACCACAAAATTCGTATTCCCAAAAGATTCAAGATGTTGGAATTGGGCCCTATAACATATTAAAACTCAAATCCATTATTAATAGTTCCCATGGATGCCCTAAAGAAAGACATATCATACCATATAACAGGTTGTGGCCAAGGACAAGATTTCTTAGTTTGGTTAAGTTACCAGTTTCCTTTGGCAAATTTCCCTTCCTACTACTCTTTGTAACAACAAGTGATTCCAAATTTCCTAAGTTACCCAACTCATGTGGTAATTCTCCAACTAAAGCAACACTGTTTGGAAAATTAAGATTTTTAATGGAGTTGACTTTAGTGCGACCTTTTGGACTTTATGATGCCAGAATGGGGTGGACAAATTTGAGGTAAAATATTGATTTGTACTATTTAAACTGGTTTTTTGATAGTATATGTGGATTCAACACCCTGAAAAACCCCAAGGGCACTTCCATTGTGTAGGGTTACCCATAAAACTTGTAATTTCAATAAATTCCTACCGGATTTTAGACAAATTTGACCCAAAAAAACCCACCAAAAAACTTCCAAAAAGTTTTACTAAAGACAACTCGATTTTTAATTCTTCAAAAAATTTCTCTTTAAACTCTTCCACGGGGAGGTGGGGGTGGCATTGAACGCATATTGGTGAATGCCATAAACTACATTGGAAAGTTCATAGGGAGGTGGTGGCATTTGATGCATATTGGTGGATGTCATCAACTACATTGGAAAGTTTATAGTTGTAGTGGAGCGTGTTGGAGTCAATCCTGAGAACCTTAGCAGGGTAGCAAACATAGTGACTTGGGTAGCATACATAGTGACTAATAGACCCGGTCCAATGGAACATGATTGTATAGAACAGGTCCAATGGAGCATGCTTGTATAGACCCGGTCCAATGGAACATGCTTGTATAGAATATTAATAACATTTTGGAAAAAAATAAATCGTCAAAAACATGTTCTGTAAATGTCATGACACATCACAAGAAACATTAATGCAATTTTTTAAAACTATTTGACAGGAAAAATGCCCCATGATAGGAATTTTGCACGTCAAATTCCAACTGTGAATATGACTAATAGTCTGTGAGTACTACTATGGTGCAGCTGCACGGAGGAAATAGATATTTGTAAACAACCTTTTTTTTAAATTGATGGAATTTGGTACTATTGTGGATTTTGATGTGCCAAAAGACAATGTCAAAGCCATGTCCTTTCAGGTTTTCATGACCATGTTAAGAGGATTTAATTGCAGTTCTAGAGAACCTACATACGTTCTTGTGGATGGCATTTCGATTATTTAGAAGTCACACGGATTTGTGCTTTATATATTTCATACTCTAGAAACAAGATAGATCTGGAAGCATTGCAGGTCGTCAATGTGGAAAACACAAAGTCTTCTGTTTTACTGAATCTCAACGAAGATTCTCTTGAGCACTTTATGATGTTGACTTTGCGCAAGGCGGGGAATTGATTATAAGCGGGTCAGCAGCTACTGATGCATTGTTAATCTCTATGCTTCGACTTGGTCAATCTTTCATTCTTCTATATCGAACTTATTATCACTCTATTAATTCCTTTGAAGTAAGAAAAAGGAAAAACCAAAGGCAACCACTATCCACTTTTGGAGATTGGGACCTAGCCTTCCTGATGCTCAGATAGGGCTCTCTCTTTAAGATTTAACTTTGTTTAGTTAAGATGTTTTAGGCTAGCTATGATTGTTCAAAGGGTTTTGATTTTGTTTGAAATTTGGTGGTGGGATCTCTTAAACAGATGGATAAATTGATGTCTTTCAGACCATTGGGCTATGGAGTCAATTGATAAGGAAGAAAGGCTGGATAAACTCACTAAATGGGATGTTTCAAGGGCAATATAGCACAGTGTATTTCAGATGTTTGAGACAGAGGGGTGAAAGGGTTTCACTCAAGGTGAGAGAGCAGTTAAGGGTTTTAAGAGCCGGATAATGAATGAGGAAAGCAGGGGTAATCAAAATCAAAGGGCAGTTAAGAATCCTTTAATCTGGATTATTTATGAAATCAATTTTAACTAAAGAGCAATTAAGAATTATTTAATTTAAATTTCAGAAGAAAACATTCAAATGCTTAACTGTTAAAACAGAGTGTGATTTAAACAAGTTCTGCAATATCATTCCAGTTATCGCATTTAGATTGAGACACATATAAGATTATGAATAACTTTGAGAAATTGACAAATACACATGAAAACACTTGTCTGGTTTTAACTCAACACATGAATCCTTGGAACAATCTGATCTTTATTAATCAATCTAGCTTGCTAGCTCATCAATTGATACAATAACCTTCTGGTTCTTCTTTATCAAAAAGTCTATAGAAATGTCCAATAGAGTCCATCCTACATACTTTGAATTGTGAAGTATTTATACAAAAATTATTACAAAATATCTCAAACTAATTTGAGATTTAATCTAGGAAATAAAAATATCTTCTTGCAAGAATATAGAGACAACTATTGAACTGTTTCATGCTATCCCTTAGTGTACTTGGAAAAAGTAGGCTTATTGATAAACAAGTGTTTTACCTCATGCTGGAGGTAGAACAAGTTTTCAAATTTCTGATAAAGTACTTTTCCTGTTGGCAATGCCTTGATTAATGATGTACTGACTTGTTCTTTTGCTAGCTCTCTGATTTTGCTTTTATAATCCTATTGTGTCATGAGATTGTCATTTATTATCAAGGGACTGCATAACCCTTTCTCTCTCAAAATTTGAAACTTAGCCATAAATCTGTCAATGGCTACTTACATATTTTGACACTTGTCGTCCAAGTTTAACATTAAGTTTCTCTTTGAGAGGACCTTTCTTGCCTGCAAAATTGTTTATGTTCTGTCCTGTATTTCCAGTTCTTGAAGCTCATACTTATTTTTGCTTTTAAGTAATTGGATTATTCTAGTGGCATCTTCGGACATTTCTCCTAATTCTTCTTTTACTTTTTGGATGGCCTCTGTAGACATCTTTATTAAATCTATCTATTCAAAAATCACCTGAATAGATGGCCAAATATCATTGACAGAGTCAATGATATTGGCCCATAATAGTTCCTTAGCTTTCCCAAGAGGTTCTTTCAGTGTCAAGTCCTTCTCCATTGCCTTTAATCTCTCATTCTTTCTGGTAGCTTTCTACACTTCTTCTTTGTGCATGATTTTGGCAAGCTTGTAATGAGTTTCCAAGCTTGTCATCTTCTCTTTCATCTTATTCGTCTTTGTTGCCTGTATGGACATCTCTTCCATATCTTTAATTAACTTTGCTTCTTCTTCAGCTGATGTACCTGTTGCTGATGTAGATTATATTGAAACTTGTTGTGCTATGGCCATAGGAGCTGTGGGAGCCAATGAGGTAGCCAATGTGGAAGGAACAACTATTGAGACCATTGGGATGACATTCACTGGTGTAGTGGAAATATCAATTTGCTTCGATTGGATTAAACTTTCAAATTCCTTCTCTGTTTCCCTCAACTGGTCATTTAGTTTGAGGACTAAGTCCATCAACTCTTCATGCATGGTTTGATTTTCCCAGACTTCCTGTGTCTGGGGATGTTGCAGCTGAGGTATCTTCAATTGCTTTTTGAGTGCTACAATGTCATCATTCTTTTTCTTAATTAGTTGCGTAATGGCTTTGATATATTTAGGATCATGTCCCAATTCAATCACTAAGTCTTCCAAAGACTTGATTCTGGTGTCTTTGGCCTATGAGGAGGCCTTCTCCAACTGATACTGAGTTGAGATATTGGTCAATGAATTATGAAATTGATGGGGAACTATGGCTTTACCTATAAGGGTGGAGTAAATCATTTCTCCAGCCTATTTGTGAAATTCAATTTGGTCAATGGGATGAATATCCATTGCCAATACCTCAAAATCATTTTTTTTGTAATTTGCTTATGTTCTTGGTGGTTGCATAGTTGGCTTTATGAATGACGTTTGCATCTTTCCTTCCTTGATGTCAAAAGATGGCATCAACCTAGTTTGGTTGGTAGGTGTAATCTTGAGATACTATGCGTAAGAATGTGCCTTTAGTTTCTCATTTCTCATTTTGATTTCTTTAAACATGTCCTTAATATCATTATCTTTGTTAGTAGGCCTATTGAATGATGAGACTTCTACACTGAGTTGCCTTTCTAACATTTGAGTGTGTGAGATAGATGGCTCATGTGTTTCTCCAGATGGAGTTGTGCCCTTGCTCATATCAAACTCAGTATTACTTACTTCTGTTGAGACTTCTGTGTCTTCCTATTCTGAAACAGGATTGAGCCTTGGCCTTTTACTCTGGCTAGCTTCATAGTACACATTGGATGTGTCCATGCCTGAAGTGGTGGCTCACTCTCTGTTCCTATTGGGATTCTTTTCCTCATTCTAAGGAGTCTGCAAAACAGGAAGGGTACTCATGGTTGCTTCTTGTTGTGGTACCTGCTGGAATGAGCTTTCATCAAGCTGTCTCTCTAGATCAATCAAGGTATTTTCAACATCTACCTTTGTACTATCCCTGTCTACAAGAGTGTTTTCCAACCACTCAGATTGATTGGCATATTTTTCTATCTCTAGTATGGGGTGATGGATGTAAGGCCCCAATTTGACATTTTGTCTAAGTTTGGTCATAAACCCTTGAGGGACATATCTCCACATGAAACTATTTTGGAACTTCATTTGTTGCAAAATCAGATATGCTTCCTGCCCTGCTTCTCTAGAATTGCAAATGAAAGGGCCTAACTGATTTTTGACTTTGAACTAGGTCCTTTTCTTGGCTGAGACAAAGTTGACTTCGTCAGAGTTCATTATTTTCCTATAATACTCTAGAGAAATTAAACTCATGGGGAGGTATTTGGGGAGTTTGTATGGGGCAAGCTGGCACCCATAGATTCTTATTTCACTGTGGTTTTGGTAAAGGTACCAATCTTCCACTTTACTTTGCTTGGAAAACTGGATGACTCTTTTGATATCTTGGCTTATTCTGGGTGGAGGACTTCCTACCAGCATAGTCATGATTGGATGGACAAAAGAGTCAATGAAGTATGTATAGGTGTATGGCGATGAATACCTGTGGAATAATGGTGTCCAAAATATGACAGACTTGGGCTAGCCTCTAGTATCAAGTTTCTGGAGGGCAAAAGGGAACCTGTCTGACTGATAATACAAAAAAATATGGTATAGTACATATGAGTATTTGAATATTCTCTCATTGTGCATTCTAGTAAACTGTTCATGCATCCTTTCAGCTATGAACTGGGCATAATTGTACAAAGTAGTAGGAGGCTTTCCTGGGGTGAAAATGGACATGAAGGCCAAGATGAGCTCATCAACAAATTCATTAGTGGTACAGCCCAAAATACATGATATCATAGTCACAATATGCTTGCCTCTTTCAGAGAAAATGGCAGAAACATATGGAAGGGCATCTTTAGGAATGTGCTTGTCTTCAATAATGAAATTTTGGAATAATTATGCCAGTTTTGATGGACTCAATTTGGTGTACTAGTCTAAAAAATCTCCGATCGAGAGGGGGGTTAGGTTTAGACCTAGTTGGACTTGTAACATCTCATTGATTGATTGAGCTGTGATGGTAAACAAGACTTTTTGGTCGAGGGACATTATAGCTCTCTGGCTAGGAATGTAATAGGCATGGCACATATGGACAATTTCAGGAAAAATATGTACTTGGGGAAACTTGTATTTGGGAAAATTGGAGTCCCAAAGGCCAATGTCATCAGAATGGTTCAGGTATCTATCTTTACTCAAACAATGAATTTTGAGCAGGACCTCATATGCACTTGTGTTTCTAATTTGAAAATCCATGTCTTCCAGGGGAAGGTGGTCTAGGTCCAAATGGGGAGTTGTGATAGGTCTGACATCCATGGCGACAGGGGCAGCCATAATTCAGTTCTTGTGGATTGAATTTGGCTTCCACAGGTTTATTCAAAGGTTTTGACGGAAACTGGAAGCTTTCAGAAGGGTTTGGGTGTGCGCTTTGAATTCAAAGTAATTTCAGTTAATTTTACTTAATTAAAATACTTTTAAATATAGAACATTTTCAAATTTGAAAGGGTGACTAGTAATTTGTATTTAAATACCTGGAATTGGGTGAATTAACTTCAAATTGGGTGTTCTCGAAAACTGCAGAAGTTTGAATGGCTCTAGTACAAACTCAGAGGTTGATAGCCGTGTCTGCAGCTTCTTCGAAAATGAATTTGGAGTTCAATTGGTGAATTCAACATTTGCTAGAGTCGCACTAGTTTGCAAACACTCATAGAGAAAATGAGCAAAAAAAAGGTGAAAAAGGGCTTTCTTGGTCTTTTACAGAGCAACGGTCACTTTTTGGTGGGTAATTTTACAAATGAACAGTGGTGGTTTTTTGAGTTTGGCAGGGAGGCAGTTTACCAAGCCATCACACCACTTTTGTGGAGGGACTGGTATTTAGGAGGAGTCACCTAATCTATGCTAGCACTCGACACTTAGCAGTTGGGGGGATGGGGAAAACCACCTTATCGAGCGGGTAAAGGTCGGCTGTCAGGTGAAGCTAATATGGTTGTGGGTCATCAGATGAGGGTGATGATGATCAGATGACAGTCAGGCTAGGTAGGTGCATGGGTGATATTAGCATAGACTTCGAGGTAGGGGGCGAGGGGGGGGGGTAGGGCTTTAATCTTTGTCGATTTGGGATTAATTAGGATTTAATCACAGGTTTAAAATGATTAGGCAGGGCTTAATGACAAGATTATTCTAGCTTTACTGCATAGTGGTGTATTAAGTGGGTTTTGTTGGGATATGGGGTAAATTGTATAGTTTATATTAAAACTAAGGGTTGGGATATTTATATAGGGGATTTATTTAATATATGGGAAAAGGTATATCAGGGATTTATATAATAAAGTTAAAAATTAATGTGAAATGAATGTGTAGAGTGAACATGCCACTAAGCATAAATGTAACATTTGTGCAATTTATTTATATACACTTACACTTAGGAGAAAACACTTTTGTGGGTTGTTTGAGTGAAATAGGATTTACATGGGGTTATTTACTTTTCTTAGGCAAATAAAGTTTAACCTTAGGAAAAGGGGTTTTATTAGGGTAATGAAGGGAAATGAATTTTATTAAGCAGATTCTAACACTTGATGTCCATAAGTCATTAGGGTCCGGTCCCACCACAAGTTAGAGAAATTCTATGAGCCTTTTTGACTTTAAGGATTTAAGTACTAGAACTTACTTGAGGATGGGGAAATTAGTAAGTAAAGGGGTGAAAAGAATGAAGGGGAGTTAATTAAATGAACTTGTAAACCATTGTTTTTTCCTTCTTAACTGCTCATGCACATTGAAACCTATAGTCAAGCATGATAAATGTGTTTTTATCCAATCAACTTTATACTTCAACAACTTTTCTTCTACTTACCCATTACTTACCCTACCATTTTTCTTAATTTTATTTGGGTGAATTTAGACTAGCAAACCCTTATCATTCATTTTTCTTTTGAAAAGTAAACTATCTACTTCTAACCTTATATCATCCAAGGCCTCAGTTTAAGATGATGAGCTCCTTTTATTTTCTCTACCTATCTAATGATCTTCCAAGATTCAACTATTTGGTCAGATTTTATTCTCTAACTATAATCATAAAATTGAAAGCATGCAATAGCCAAGATTAAATAGTTTGACTACCATGGGTTGTGGCATGTATGACAAGCTGTACACAACCATTATTTAATATAGTAAAGTAGTAAAATAGTAATGGCATTTAGACTTGCACACTTTCATGATCATATTTTTTTTTTTTTTTGGGGGGGGGTTCATATTTTTTCATTTTTTGATCTTTTCTTATTCTTTTTGTCCTTTGATGTTTCTTTTAGGACATACCCTCTTTACATTTTAAAATTTTTAATATGGAAAACATTTGCAGAAAGCAAAAGTATGTACAATATTACAAGTCTCAAACTCAGCCAATTGAAAATTATGAATCCTATCACTATAGGACTCTAACACAACTGATGATGACTCCTTCAAGAAAGTAAAGTATTGTTGCGGTCATGTTGGGAGAGCTTTATGAATATGCTCATTGACAAGCAAATCCAGGAAAGAGAAGAGAGTAAAGCCAAAGCTCAAGGCTTACATGCATAGCCTAATGACTTGATTGATTTCCACCTATTAAAGAGGAGAAGGGGTATGAGTCAATTGTTTGTGGTGAGTGTCTGCCTCCCTAGTAGCAGTGATGACTACAATGGCCTTTGATTGCACTGTGATAACAAGACTCAATCATAACATGGCATGAGATGATTTCTTTGTCACATTTCCACTTACAAGCTTCTGTTGTGATGCTGTTAAATATTTCTTCTCAACAGAATTCCTTCCAGTATTTGTTGGATGCATGTGGGTCACTGGGTGCATTATGAAAACAAATGATGATTTTGCTACATATCTGCTAGGAAGTGTAGCTGGTAGATCTAGTCTCAACCACAACATGGTTGATAGACAGTGGTTGTGGTGGTTTAACTAGTTGGGCAACAGAATCACTCATAAGTCTTTTAGTGAATAGGATTGGCTTCTAGTTGTTCTAGTCTTTATGGAAACAAGTGGTATGTTTCTATTTTGAGAATTATTTGGAATTAGCATTTCATGCATATTGAGTTTCTTCAATTAGAGTTTGTATTTTAGACCTATTGAGTGGGGTCAAATCAATATTCAAGGTGAGTTGATTAGAATTGATCATTTTAACAAATGCTTTGTGAAGATTAGAAACTCTAATACAAAGATTAAATGGTGCAGAAGAGAAGAAATAATGCAACAATAGAGATGGTTGCTATGGAAACATAGATAATGGAAAAGATTGTGTAGTTATGAAATTTTTTATTTTCTAGAAAGATTTTTTATAAAAGTACAAAATTAATTAATGAACAAAGGAATATAATTTTTTGGTGTCAATGTTTTTCGGTGTCGAGAAAACATATCGCTAATTTAATTATGTAAGTTTGTTATATGATGATGGGTCTTCTTGTGCTTCAGGCTTCAAGAGTATCCGCAACATATTATTTTTATGAGATCCATGTGTTTGAGATAGGTCAAGTTATTTGATCAATTTTTGAACACATTTAGTACCCAAACCACCCTCCTAGCAACTAATGGATAACCGAAAGCAAAATATCCGACAAATTGTAGTTAGTCCATAAGATGGTTCATTACTTGATAGCTTTTATCATGGAAGCCTCAACGAGCCGAGATGTCAATATTGTTGATCTTGCAAAGTTCGTCATTGATTGTCAAAGGCAATTATTTTTTAGATGGAGGATGTTTGCGAGATTCCAAAGTGGATGTGAGTTTTGATGAATACTAGTGAGATAGATATCAGTTATGTTGTTGCAATATGTGTTCTCTATATTGTAATTTCTAATTTATGTAATAATGTAAGCGTTAAGGGGGGAACTTGGAAATAGTGCTTACATTAGTAAATAGATAGGATTGGTTTGTTTGCTAGATTGGCTTATTGAGATATTCTCTCAACAATATTCTCTTAGTTTAGAAATTGTTAGATCTCATAAGAACTTTATAAACTTAGGTAATTGTGTGATTTGGTGAATAACATATGAATTGTTTTGTGAGAAATGTGTGCACCATGTCCTCTTCTCAAAATTCTTTTGTCACGTCCATCGTTCAAATTATGCAAACACAAATTGTGAGTACAACAATTTGCTACATGATCTAGATGTTATTTAAACATTGATTGTGAGTAGTAGGGATGGAATTTCGAAATAGATATACCCATCAAATTTGACATTTTTCACACCTTCCCGACCCATATTCACAGTTTCAAAGAAGGATTTTCACAGTTTTATATATTTTTAAATTGTATTTAAGAAGAGAATCAAGCAGTGATGGGAAATTTTCCCATCAAATTCCCTTCCATCCTTGATTGTCATTACTACTACACTAAGGAAATTGTAGGAACTTATCACATCCATCGTTTAAATTATGCAAACACGACTTGTGAGTATTGCTACATAATCTAGCTGTTATGGAAATAGGGATTGTGAGTATTGTTGCATGATGAAATTGCTAACAATCAAGCTATTAAGTTTTGAATTCTCCTCTCGACACTGAGGAAATTGATAGGCTTTCCACCTATCAAAAAATAGAGTATTCTAACAAGGCCACAATTTTACTCAAAAAAAAGTGGAAACTCTGGCAAGATTTTAACCAAAATTTGGTAGAAATTTTGAAAAATCTGGATTACAATTGTCAAGCTTCAGTATTTTGGGTGTCTCAATGGTTTTTGATGGTCTTGAGTCCATTTCCACCATCAAAATAATGATTTAAACACTTTTGTGATTAGAATTTTTGACAAAAAAAAATTGTTAGATTCCAACAAAAATTGACTTTCCTGGCCAAATTGTGGCCATGGTAGACAACGCCTCAAAAATTTGTTAGTAACTTGTAATTATGAAAACACTAATTGTGGTTAATGTTGCGCAATCCAATTTTTACATAGACATGGATTGTGACTTAGAAATTGTGGGGCACGTGTCACGAAATCTGAGGCAGTTGTCAGGACTCAAGTCTATGAATTTGCTAACCAAGTGATCATTGTGCTCTACACCTATTAAGTTTGAATGCTCTACTCAACTATCCTTCTTTATCTCCAACAATATTTAGTTATACCTCACAGTTTCAGTCTATGCGACAATTAAATTTTACCTAGAATATCTCATAGTTGTTTTCATACAACAATATCTCCTTTAATTGATTTATGCTCCATCCATGCAGCGAGGATTCTTGCCTAGTGATTCTTAATTTCTTTGTTTATAACCAAGATTTGACTCGTCTTTTGCCAAATCATCTCCTTATTTTGTTAGAAACACACATGTATTAACAAGTCATCACGTAGGAACTATCATCGATAAGGGTCTTGTAGATCAACAAAATTCATTATAATTTAGTATGAACATTAATATTTCTTTAAAAAGTTTCACCCTAGGTACATTGTGAAAACATAGGTGTTGGGTATGGAATCCCCCAGAGGCATGTTTTGGGGCTCAAAGCCCAAGTTTTGACCAAATCTTGTTGTAAAGCTCCACAAATTCTGGGCGCGGAGCGCGAAAGTATGATAGAGACATAGGGTTGTCCACCCTAGTGTTGTAATGTAATGATGGTTGGATAGACCTACCCATGGTCCCCAGACCATGGGATTGTATAAATAGAGCGAGGCTCTAAGTACAGAAGAGAGAAAAGGGGATGAGAAGTCTAAGTTGATTGAGTTGTAAGTTGAAGTGTGTCTTTGGATCGTAGAGTAGGAGAAGGCTCTGTAGCTGAGTGCACAGAGGCCTAGTAGTCCACAACTGAGTGCGCGGAACCTTGCAGCTGAGTGCGCAGGGTGAGTCGAGTCTATAACCAAGGAAGGAAGTAATAAAGAGAAGTTTTATCATAATTCTATGTATTTGTGCTTGCGTTAATGCATATTTGATATAATTTGAAAATATATTGTTTATTTACTGTGCACACCTGTATGAATGGTTTATGTTGTTGAATATAACTTATAGCATGCAAGTGGGCTAAAATAATTAACTAACATTGGAATACTAGTAAGGTCTTGGGTAATAATGCAAAAGCGCAGCATTCAGCTCCCAAATAGGGCTACGTGAAGGCAATATATCAGGCTTTGTGGTACAGGAAAGTGTGCAAAGCAACCTACACGTGGGGTTAAACCGCGGACGACTTGAACTCATCAGACATCTCCAAGGTGCGGAAACCTAGTTCTAGCACCTTCCCATACTACTTCAGGTGAGACCTCAGTCTGCACTCTGCGGGCTATTACTAAAAGGGCTAGTAGTACTAGGATTTGTTTGGCTAACTTAACTCTGAACTTGGGTTAGGCCCCTATAAGCCAACAAATGGTTTTGTTGTTGGGACCACAATTTGCATAGAGATGTCTGATGTCATATCACTAGAATCTGAAAAATAAAGGAATTGAAGAGTGGTTGGATAGAAAGATTCATGAGTTCGCGGTGCAGGAAAATAGGAATCCACGATTATCAAAGGAAGAATGGTTAGATTGCTACTTATGTATGGAAATCCATGAAATTTTCTTTGCATCCTTCTCCTCTGAGTTGTATGAGTGGATCACAAAGCTAGCAGATAGTCAGGGAAGGTGTAGGCTCAACAAAGCTATTGTGTGGACTCTAGAGTTGGTGTGCAGACTGGAAACATTGGAAGATAAGATTGCACACGCTGTGGATCACTAGCTTGATTATATTATAGGAGGATTTCTCACTAAGTTTGCACTAGATACTTCAGTTAGCTATAGTGAGGCAGAACGACGCTTCCTCAAAGGACCGCGAGGTAAGTACGTTAAATCTTTGAACATTTTGATTAAAATGCTACTGTGTGAAAAGCGGGTTATGCGAATAAATTGATGTTTGGGGCTACACGGAGTGGGAGGATCTACAGAAATGAAGGTAGAGCATAAATAGAAGCTAGCCCCTTGATTTCACCTCCACGAGAAAGCAAGGAATAGCTCGTGAAGGTTTCCCCAAGAAGTGTGATCAGTTTGATAAAGCAACGAATTCCACACATACCGCTCCCACCTACACCACTACCAGTTTCACCATCTTCACCCTTGTCTTCACCCACACCACCTCCGCCACCACCATAGTTGAATATGGCAAGTGCGATAAAGTTTTCGGTGTTCAAAGGAATAGGGAATGAAGATCTGGACCAATTTTGGTTCGTGGTAAGGGCTGTATGGGAAGCACAGGGAGTCACGGATGACAATATAAAGAAAGCAACACTGGTTAGTGCTCTGCAAGATTGTGCACTGACTTGGTACATTAAGCATTCCAATGACAATTCAAATGTAGGGATCGCGGATATCCAAGCTACGCTAAACAAGGAATTTAGCAGGCGAAAAATAGAGACACAAACAATCATTAGATTTAAGGAAATCGTGATGCTTCCAGGCGAGACCCCCTGGGAGCTGGATCAGAGACTAAAGTGTACAATTCGTGAAGCTAATATTACCTTGACGGATGGGAAACACCACGCATGGTTTGTAGCATCGCTAACACCACATCTAAGGAATGTGTTGTCACAGTAGAAGCTAACCACTCAGGCCAAGGCCTTGGATATAGCAATGAGACTGCACAAGACCTCGATAAAAGATCCTAACCTGAGAGTTCAACAGATCCATGCGTAGTTGAAAATATTGTGCCTTGAGATGCAGAGTTTGAAACAAGAAAGGACAACTCACCCAGAAGCACGTGAGGAGGTATGGTGTGTAAAGTGAAAAGGCGAGGGACATGACAAGGACCATTGTCTAGTCTTCGCAAACTACCTGGCGGGGGGGGGGGGACTAATGCCATTGAGACCGGAGGCATAAGAAGGACCGAGCATGGCGCCTACATTATGGTGTGTGATTTGTTAGATAGGAGGGAAGCATGCTACAGATAACTGCCGTCTATTAAAAAAGTATACACAAAATTCCCAGCAGATGTTTTGTAATTTCTACAGATCAGTAGGCCACGAAGAGTGTACCTATAGAAAATATGAACTAATGATGGATCGGACTCCTACCTATAGAGTTCAGACCGAAACACGGGCCCTCGATCAAAATGCAGGGATGGTGCGCACTAGATTTCAGGGACACAGATGAGGTCGAGGTGGAATGGGACCAGGAAGAGGTCGCAGCCAGCTGATATGTTACAATTGTGGAGGGCCAGGGCATTATGCCCGTGATTGTACAAATCAAACGAGACCATCGTGCTTATATTGTACCCAGTTTGATCATGAGATAGAGGACTGTCCCACACTAATAGCGAGGTTGTGTGATAAAGGAGCACTCCAAGCTCCCCCAGCTCAAAACTTGCAAATGATGAGGTTTGAGCAGCATGAGGAAGACCCGAATGTAAATATCGTGCTCCGAAGTGGTATCACAATAGGAGATGACAAAGGCAAGCAACCCGAAGAGAGTGCCTAGGTTCACAAGGCTCCAACAAAGGAACCATAATTTGATTTAGAGTGCGCTAAGGAGACATTCATGGAAGCTAAGAAGAGCTTCACGGATGCCTCAACTTCAGGAAGTAAAGACAAACTGGAACTGGAAATGGACCCATCAATGCTCACTACACTTTTGGAGACAATCATGAAGCTGTTGCGTGACAACAAAGCTATGAAGGGGCTGCAAGAACTCATCACTAGATGTGTTGGAACCACGCCAGGAGAACCATGTGTAGTCCAGAAGCTCGGGAAGCACACAACACAAACAGGAAGAGAGATGAAATTGACCATGCAGATCGAGGAATATGAAATAGATCAAGTGATTTTGGATCTAGGATTGGACGCAAACGTCTTGCCAAAGTAGACATGGGAGTGCATGGGTAGACCTACGTTGCAATGGCACCCTATTCAATTGTGAATGGCGAACCAACAAAAGATCCTACCTATGGGAAGATTGTAGGGAATAATGGTAGATATCGAAGGTGCGAGTAGGCTTGCAGATTTTGAAGTGATGGAGATTGTTGATCACAGTAATCCCTATCCTACACTACTAGGAATAGATTGGGCCACTGACATGAATGAAGTGATAAATCTAAAGAAGCGCAAGATGATCTTCGATAAAAATTCACTGCTTGTAGTGGTACCTTTAGACCCTATGGAAGGATCACACTACACAAAGCCAATGTGCGACTATGACAGCGATGATGATCTAGACTGTATCTACAATATAACCGTGCAGGAGCAGGACTGGGTGAATCCAACAGCGGATGGTAGACTCTTGTGGGAGCATGAAAGCTCTTGCACCTTAGATTCAAAAGAGGAAATAGAACGATGGTAGAACTAGTTACACGAGGTAACCATGCTAAACTATAACATGATGACAAGGTCATTGCACTGCGTGGCAATAGAGGTAAGATATTTGCCTATGTATGTGGGTTGAGCGAGGTGGATGATTTCCTAGACAAATTTGAAAGAGAAGTACCGGAACAGTAGCGTTTCGACGCTCTAAAATGGGTACTACATGCTACGCCCATAAGGTGGTGGGGTATGCACTAGGAGAATTTTGAGGACTGGCGTGAATGCAGGAGGATGATGCACCTATGATTTAGGATGCCTCAGATGTGGATAAAATCCAAGTATACCAGATAAAATAGCCCACGTGCCCACCTTTCCATACGGATATAGGCATATGGTGCACAACCTACACAAAGGCACACCATCAGCACGGTAGGAAACATGATCAGCAAGTAGGAGCGAGCAAGAAAATGGCGCGAACAACCCGTCCGTTTGAGACTAGGAGGTATGATAAGACCAAGCGTTCACAAGTTTATCTGCGTGGAAGCCTTTGACAAAGTGTGCGAAGTACTAAACAGGGTCCACAATGCGAAATAGAATGACTAGGACTTGGGCGTACCAACAGTTCTATGGGTGTATAGGACCACGTGCAAGAACCTAACCACGTAGGCACCACCAAGGCTATAATATGAGACAAATGTTGTAAGCCATCTAGGACTTTAAAAGCCTAATCCGACACTGGTAGGGATGACAGTTCGTGGAACCTTGGAAGCTGAAATCCAACAGGGAACCCTTAGACTCCAAGAACTTGAAGAAGAAAGGGTACAGTTAAGAACGAAAAATGCTCTAGTGGACGTGGATGTCAAGAAGCTGGAGGACGAGATAAAGGAAGATTTTCTCAGTGAAAAACTATGATGGTAAGGCAAGGTGCATATGATCATGTTGACAAGTTTAAGAACTATCCCTGTGAATTGATTAGTCTGA
>APFE030437984.1:934-63036 GCA_000404065.3 Pinus taeda | reverse complement strand
CGACCATATCAGAAGGGAAGGGCAGTGATTTGGCCATTACGGAGGTCATGATGAAGAAGTACAAGCTAGAAAAGAAGAAGAGGGGTGACACCATCTCCAGCATCAAGGACAAAGCAGTATGCGTGGCAACTGAAATCCTTGCAGAAAAAGTTATGCGCAAGTGTTGCGCAGATGAGGTAATTGTGCCGGTGGTTGCACTAGCCGAGCAGTGCACGGAGGGGGTCCAGTTTAACTGGTCTGAATTCCCCTGCACAAAATTTTTAGAGAATTGCCATGAAGCCCAGGAATAGGGAAAAACATTCCACTATGCATGCTTGTTGCTATCCATAGTGCTTGTAGCTGGTGAATTGTCGGAGGATAGTCAATTCCCTATAATTGACAGAGATTTACCAGAGGCCACGAAGTACACTTCACTCTGGGCCATGAAGAATGCTAAAAAGATACACGACAGTAAGATCTTCTCGGTGCTCATAGAAATGAACATTATAATGTGGATCAATCGTAAGCCGCAGTTGTCACCCACGATTTACAACATTCTGCAGAGTTTTGTATAATTTAAGGCAGACATGCATAGCATATATATCAGGGCACACAAGGACCCGACGAAGCAGTGGTAAAAACTACCCTTTTTAGTCACCGACGATGCCATTTTCAATGTCTTGGAGGCATGGCCGCTGGAATGGTGTGCCCCAGACATTGTAGAAATCAAGAAGTCAAGAGCACAAAAGAAGAAAGATGAGGCCAAGCTGCGCATTGCATAGTTGGATGCAAAACGAAGGAAGGAAACAGCAGCAGTAGAAGTGCGGGCAGCATGGGATGCAGCACAAAAAACAACTGAGTAGGAAAAGGCCGCAGTAGCAACAGCGGCACAGGCAGCATCCACGACGGCAGGTAAGGGCCAAACAACACGTTCGCAGGGGAAGGAAGTAGAGGAAGAAAAAATTAAGGAAGGAGGTGCGGACCCAGGAACTACTTCAACACAGCTAAAGCGCCAGTACCCAGCAAAGTAGGCAGGGTCATGAAAGAAGGTCAAGGCCTCAAAATTGTACATCGACCCGATCACCCTAACTGAGGGTGATCTGCATGACATCGGCAAGATGGTGCGTGATGTTACCAATGAGGCTCTCCAAGATTTCATGCAAGAGAACCAGATTGTGTTGGGGGCCCTCAGAGTGCAGTCACAAGAATTACAGGTGTGCCCCCCTCAGGTTGGTACCCTTTCAAACAGCCTCGTAGTTGGATCCATGGTAGTAGAGTAAATGTTGCGCACACAGATGACGAACATAGTAGTGTTTCCGAAAGGGGCACTAATGACATAAAATGAGGCCGACGGGCCTTTGATTAGCATGATAAAAGGTCTTGGTGTTAATCTAGTTGCCCTCCCATGTGAGACATTACATGTGTTTCAGGAAGGTATAACTGCAGAGTTGCGAGTTAGGGAGAGTTGCGCACTCCAAGTCCTCAGTGAGCAAAAAATAAATATGGAACAACTAAGCTTGCAGTGCGATGAATTGGTCTCGCAAAATCAATAGCTAGTACAGGTGATAGATGATGCTAGCTAAAGCGTCCCGGAGCTGTCCATCTTAGCAGATATACCAGCGGAGGCGCGGATCTGCAGGTTAGTAGCAGGGGTCCGCGAGGCCAGGGAGGAAATGACAAAGGTTCAACTGGAGCTGCCTCTTTAGATTGCCAAGCTGCGGTTAAAGGCGCAACCATCCACTCCCTCGGAAGTCAGAGAACAGTGCATTAGCGCTATCACAATGGGATTGGAGGAAATGAGAGGTGCAGTACGAGACTGCACCAGCATGTTGGAAGAATCACTTGAGGTCCTCACAACTCTATAGGAGGACCCCAACATCTAGTTCTTAGAGACAGAGGCGCAAGAACTCCAACAATAGTATGATAGTGTCCGAGGAACTATGTAGATAGTGGTCCTCACCTAGAGGCTTGCGTGGATGCAGTAGGCTAAAGAACTGAAGGAGCAGGTGGATGTGAAACAACATAAGGAGCCAATCCTAAAAGCACGCGTTCAGCCTTGGATGGATGAGGCCTTCACCATCACAGTAGACATTAAAGGCAAGCTCTCACACATGCAAGGGATGCACACATTGATGCAAAGAAGCACTCCCCACACAGAGGTCTCAGAACAGCGTATGCAACAGATCCAGCAAGCGGCAGCTTAGTGCACTGCTGACCTTCGTGCAATTTAAGAATAGTTGGAGGGACTCTATGCAAAGATCACTGCGCCGACAGAGTGAATCAAGGGTGAGTCACGATGTTTGTATTGGGGGCTTGTTGGGCATGGAATCCCCCCAAGTCATGTTTTGGGGCTGAAAGCCCAAGTTTTGACTGAATCTTGTTGTAAAGCTCCGTGAATTGTGGGCACAGGGCGCGAAAGTATGATAGAGTCACAGGGTTTTCTGCCCTAGTTTTGTAATTTAAGGTTGGCTGGATAGACCTACCCATGGTTAGTGGACCATGGGATTGTATAAATAGAGCGAGGCTCTAAGTATAGAAGAGAGAAAAGGGGATGAGAAGTCTAAGGTGATTGAGTCACAAGTTGAAGTGTGTCTTTGGGTTGTAGAGTAGGAGAAGGCTCTGCAGCTAAGTGCGCAGAGGCCTAGTAGTCTATAGATGAGTGCACAGACCCCTGCAGCTAAGTGCATAGGCTGAGTTGAGTCTATAACCAAGGAAGGAAGTAATAAAGAGAAGTTTTGTCATAATTTTGTGTATCTGTTCTTGGGTTAATGCATGTTTGATATAATTTGCAAATATACTATTTATTTACTACGCGCACCTGTATGAATGGTTTATGTTGTTAAATATAACTTAAAGCACACAAGTGGGCTAAAATAATTAACTAACATTGGAATACTAGTAAGGTCTTGGGTAATAATGCAGAAGCGCGGCATTCAGCCCCCGAATAGGGTTGCACGAAGGAAGTATATTAGGCTGCAAGGTATGGGAAAGTGCGAAGCAACCTGCATGCATGGTCAAACTGCAGACCACTTGAACTCATCAAACATCTCTAGGGTGCGGAAACCTAGTTCTATCACCCTCTCATAATACTTCGGGTGACACCTCAATCCGCGCTCCATGGGCTGTTGCCGAAAGGGCCAATAGTACTGGGATTTGTTTGGCTAACTTAACTCTGAACCTGGGTCAGGCCCCTATAAGCCAACAATAGGTTAAGTGAAAAGCAATGCCTTGAAAAACATTAACATGTTATATTCAATTAATATTATATAATCTCATAACATTTATAATAATGAAGATAAAAGCATGCATCAATAAGATATTACAACACAGCAATATAATATAAATATTATCAAAATACATAATTAACAATTTATTAAACATACAAAAAACAAGTTAGAAAATTTTCAACTATAAAAGTCTTATTAATGTGAAAATATTTAGTTATTTTATGGAACTACATAAATAAAATCCATAATTGACAAGCAACAAGTATGTTGAACTCTTTTGAAAAATTGAAATCTCACTAGGTTGACATGGTCCAATACCCTACCCCACATGTTACTAAATTAGGTTTGCACGTATTTTAATAACACCATCTTATCACCAAGTGGATGGAAGCAAAAGAAGTTCACAATGTGTGTTATATTTTCTCTATAAGGAAATCTTCTTCATATTTGGGATATCCCATGAAATTGTTACAAATAGAGGAGCTTAGTTCACTTCACATCATATCAAAAGAATCATGGAATGCTACCACATCAAGTATAAGGTTACCACACCTTACCATGCGCGTCAATGGACAAGTAGAGGGTACAAACAAAATTCTTGAGGGTATTCTTACCAAGATAATTCAACTTTTCTGAAATATTGGGAAGACAAGTTTCTAGAAGCCTTATCGCCCTACAAGCCCATGTGGCCAGACATCACCTGGTGTAATCCTTATGAGTTTATGTATTGGAAAGTAAGTTATCCTACAAATAAAAATGGAGGTGAAAACATTAAGGACTACATTACAACTAGGAATGGAGATGTTCAAAGCACAACATTAACTTCTTTGATAACATAGCAAATTGGATGAACTTTGTTAAGTGGCCTTGCATCATACCTTTTTTATTTAGTGATAGGGGACTAGGTGGCATGCTAAGACCTTTCGTTCAACAATAGAGGGCTGGGTGGCACCACATGTTCATCAAGAAAAAATGTTCCAAGTTGGATACCAGGCTTTATTATTTGACTCTAGGTTTAAGGACTTCAAAGGAAAATTTTGTACTAGATGGTTAGGACCCTATGAAAAGATATAGAGTATGACAATGTGTCTACAAAAATTCACATGATTAATGAGACCAAAACTTCTTTAATGGTTACTAGGCATAGATTTGATTATACAAGAAGTAATTGTCCAATCCAACCTTCATAAGGAATATTAGTACTAGTTGGTCTAATAATGACCTAGAATTAGGTCAAACACAATCATTATAATGTTCAAGTGCATGTGGTTGGAAGCTCGATGTGTTATGGCTTCATGATGACTACAAGTTTTGTTCTAGCCCATTCTGAGGGATCACCTTACCACCTAATAGTCACTATGGTGTTGGGGATTCAATACAAATATTCTATTAAGGGAAGATTACCTCTTTTGTCTAGGATCTCAGCCGTACATGACCATTTTGATTTTTTCTTGATTGTGGCTTATCCTTTGTTATTTACTTGTGTTCTATGATTTATATAAGTTTTGGGGTCATTTTCATTGGTGCATTTCTAAGATGGAAGGAAAGGAGTGGTCAATCATGGATTATGTGGATGCAGTCAATTATGATTTGGTTAGCCCCAACAAGGGTTCCTTTTTTTTCTCATCTAGTAACGTTACTACCTCTAATGGTATTTTCACACACAGCACTAGGTTTTCTATTGGGGGTTTTAACCTGGTTGGTGGATTTTCTAGTAACCATTCTTATGGGGTTTCGAGTTATCTCTCTTCCATTTCCATCTATCTAGGTTTCACGCCAGTGGCTCCACATAAAAGCTTTATCCCCTCCTCTAGATTTTTTGCAACTAGCATCATTGGGTGGTTTTACTGCTCTAATCCCTTCCCTTTTAAATGAGGTATTTTTTTATTTTATTTTTTTTCCAATTCATTCTCTTGGGGTTTTTTCAGCGATAATTTCCTTTTCTAACATTAAATGGAGGTGTTTCTACCTTCTTGGTTACCTAGCCTATGAATATTTTTCCCCAAGGTGTGGTGTCTATTCCTAAGGTGGCCATTAAACTGATGGATAATAAGCTTGTTGTGGGTTTGGGGTCACAAGCATTGATTAACCAGGCTATTTCCATGTTGATTCCTCATGCTGGTTTTGGTCTGGAGGGTTCTATGAAGGATGCCTCAAATCAAGGATTTCTAGTGGAGGGTGGAGTTTTCACTACTCATATCAGCAAGAAGAAGTTTTGGGTTTTATAGTGTGATGTCTATCCTGCATCATCTAGTTTATGCCTAGGGGATGATGTGGATATGGTGGATGTAGTTCATTTGGCTAAGAAATCCTTGGTAGGTAGAGCTAGAGGGCATAGATTCATATTAGCAACCATTTTGGCATGGCAGGATCAATATATTTCCTTTGTGGTTTATGATTTTCCCGGCAAAGGGGTGGACTCAATTCTCCTTCAAATCATAGGAGGATGTAGCTCACATTGCAATGGAAGTTTGGTATATCGACTCCACCTTAGTCACATTTAAATTCTAGATGCCCCTATTTGACACTTAGAAGTAGCATATGGATGACATCCTAGTGTGGGTTTGGTTTCCATGTCATCCCTCAAACATGTGGAGCCCCAAATATTTACAAATATGGGGAATAGTTTGGGGCACTACCTGGATGTGGATTACTCTTTCCATGAGATTCCTGACAAGTCAATAGAAAGGGTGTTGGCTTGTCTGGACCACAAGAAAAAGCTTCATGCTACCATGAACAATGGGAAGGCTGCAGTGTGGCTTAAGGACTTGGACTATGAGGGGATCCCCTTTCATTGCAGATGATTCCATAAATATGGTCATCTGAAGAGAAATTACAACCTCCCTTTTAGGGTTTTTTCAAATGACTAGAAATCTTCCAACAAGCAAAAAACTGGGCGAAAGATTTGGGGATGGTTCATGTGGATATGTAGGATGATAGTGATTGGGTGAGGGAGCCAATGGTGTCTATTTTAGTATTTCCAAGTTTGATGATTGTATCACAAATGGGGTCACTTTCAACAGTTTCTTCATCAGCTCCAATGGCAACGATTATTAATCTTTCGAGCACACATCAGATCCTAGTAATTCAATTCCCTCTCTCTTGCAAATTTACATATTGGTTCATGCTCTGATTCTCTGAATATTAGGCTCCATACATTTTCAGTGGTGAGCATTGGGAAATCTTCTTTTCCTTTTATTTTCCTCCCCATATGAACCTCCATGTCCCATCCCTTCCAGATCTTCTGGTTATTCTTCCTCGAGGGAATCTATTTGGTCGGGTAGTTTGGGAAATATGGGGGAAGGTGAGATTCTTCATAATTTGATGTCTTTCTTATTAATTTTGGGTTCTAGGGGTCCTTCTAGCAGTTTGGAATAAATTTTAATGCTTGAGTCTTGGTAGAGGGAGGGGGAGAAAATCTAATATCTCTCTAGAAAAAGGCAAGGGCCATGTGAAATTGGCTTCAGTTGATAATTGTCAATTGATGGGGTGCTTAAATCAATGAAATCTCTTCAGGAATTACCCTATGAATATTTTATCCATAAATTGTCATGGGTTGGCTAGCAAACCAAAAAAATTGGCTTTAAAGGAACTAGTTTTGGTGGAAAATCGAGATGTTAAATTATACAAGAAACACTTGGTGAAGAAGATTGTAATATTAAGTTTTTGGAATCCTCCTTCTCCTCATGGTTACTTATCACTCTTGATGTTTTGGGTCGATATGGGGGATTGACTTTTGGTTTGGATTTTTGTAAATTTTAGTTTCAAATATTTTAGGGTGTTCACTCTGGTTTAGGTATGGTGGGCTTCTCATCAATGTTGGGCCAAATTACTACATTCATCAATATATATAAGCCACATGATGATAGAGTTTCTTTTTGGAATTCTCTTTCTAAGAATTCATTTATGAGGTGAGAAAATCTAGTAATTCGTGGTGATTTTAATTTTTCCCTAGGTTTCATAGAATCTTGGGGTTCTCATGTTAGGGTTGACCCTCTCATAGATTTCTTTATTCACAAAATTATTAGTTTCCAATAGATTGACAGTGCCTCGCATGTTTATGAAACCTACTTGAAGTGACCAAATGTTAGAAGATGGACATGTAACAAAGTGATTTAATCATTTTCTTGTCGTTAATTCTATGATGAAAAATTTCCCTCTTCCTATACAATGGGTTGGCTCTAGTGGGGTCTCAAATAATTCTCCTATTTTCATGGAGATAAAAGGATATTTTCACAAGCTTGCATGCCCATTCAAAATGAATACAAGTTCGATTAAAGAAGATGCCTTAAATATATTGGTAAGGGGAAATTGGTGTCGTTTGTATGAAAGTCTTGAGAGATCTACTTGTCTAGCCAATTTAACTTCTTAAATTGATCTACATAAATTATCAATCTGAGTATCATAAACTGATGAAGTGTGGTGCACCATATGTGCTTAGTTAACCCTTTTTCTTACTTCGTTTTTTTATAGTTTATGTGTATGAAAGTCTTGAGAGATCTACTTGTCTAGCCAATTTAACTTCTTAAATTGCTCTACATAAATTATCAATCTGAGTATCATAAAGTGATGAAGTGTGGTGCACCATATGTGCTTAGTTAACCCTTTTTCTTACTTCGTTTTTTTATAGTTTATGTTGTTTGTGGGGGTTTTGTTTCTTATGCTTAAGGAAATTAGTCTAAGAAAGAAGAGCTATGCTTCTAGGTGAAACCTTTATATGTTAATGGACAATTAAATCTAATGACTTCTAATGTTAGAATCTAATTTCTAAAGAAAGGAGAAAATGCAACAAAACTTTGAACAGTTAGATTAATCTAAGCCAGCAAAATGTCTATGAAATGAAAGCAAAAATGATAATAGCTAAATGAAGTCCAAGAAATCAAAAATAAAACTACTGCAATTAAACTAAAGGCAAAAATAAAACTGAAACTGACTTTAAACTAATGATCAGCAAGTAATCTCATCTATAAACATAACACTTTTCCAATTAGCTTGAAGATTAGTCATCAACTATAGGCTCCGGAAATATTAGCTTATAACATGAGAAAATGACATTAAAACTATCTAACTCTAAACTAACAAACAACAAGTAAACTCATTTATAAACATAACATTTCGCCAATTAGCTTGAAGATTAGTCATCAACTAAAGGCTCCGAAAATATTTGCTTATAACATGAATGACTATATTAAGGAAGAAAAGGTACTGAACAACAAGAAAATCTCATTCATAAACTCAATATTTCGCCAATTAGCTTGAGGATAAACCATCAATGAAAGGCTCCAGAAATATCCATTTATGTAATGAGTGACTAATCTAATAAGCAAATACAAGAAACATGTAAAGAAAAACTAATATACTGTGTGCTCTAATGCTCCAATCACCAATTGGGAAATACTTCCTTGGACTATTTTGTTAAGCATAGATTACATGGTTAGATAAATCTACAATCAACCAGTTGAACACACTTACATGAATTAAAATTGCATGAATGGAAAATCTAAATTATCAAACTTGAAAGCAATAAAATGACATACTTGAATGAAATCAAAGCAAAACTAAAAAATAAAATCTACTCTACCTTACATTCTAATATGCTCCATGACATATACTTCACATCTCCTTCCATGTTGAGAACATCAAAGCTTTATTCCAAATTCTTCAAAATTACAAAGTACAACAAAGCTCTCCAAAGCTTTCCAAAGCTATCATGAAAAACTACAAGCTCCAAGCTCTAAGCTCTAAGCTACAAAAGCTTCAAAGCTACCCACTAACAAATGAAGGAGAGAGATCTCCTACTTATACAAAAAGATGAGAAGTCATCTCATTAATGAGAGTCCATGAATCTCTCCCTCTACCTCTAAAGTCCTAATCAAAATAGGAAATGATAACACACATGTCTTCTTAGAGTTTCAATACAAATAGGAAATGTGAGACATATCCTCATGATCTCATGATCCTCTCCACTCAAATTCGAATTTGGCCTTAGGGTGCCACATAAAGGTCTTCTAGAAGCCTCCTTTTGACCTACACATGTTAACAATCTCAACCCACTTGTTAGGTATAAGCATATGCACATTATTTTCTAATTTTTAACCACAAATTCACTTAAAAATGCTAAGAATTAATAAAGTTTGGAAAAACATAAATGTGACCAATGATAATGAAAGTGAGATGAATGTAGTGACATGGTAGTGAAATGGAGGTGAAATGGAGGTGATATAATGGACATAATAGTGAAAGTGTAATGGAAATGAATGACAATTTCAAGACCCAACATACCCCCGAACTGAAGCTATTGCATGTCCTCATGCAATATATATTACATTAATTCTTTTGATCCTTGAGCTTTGGCTTAACTTTGCATGATATCATTTGGTAATTTCATACTTCTGCAAAGTGTTTTACTTGAATCGCAACATGATTGGTTCTTGTGTTACAACCATTTTGTTTGTTTGTTTGTTGTTGCATTCTATTTTGATCTTTGAACTCTGCATAATGATATTTTGATTATTGTTGCAAAGTATATCTTTATTGGATTGCATGATAGTTGGTTCTTGTGTGACAACCATGATTGTGTTTGTATTCAATTATCCTTTAAGAACTTTTGAAAAGCTATTGTATGCTATAATAATAATGTAATAGTTAATATATTTTGGAAGTATGTGCGCTTCTGAATATGATATGAACATGACAAGATATGAATATGAATGTATTCCTCCCCCCAAGTGATGGTATTGACTATTTTATGAAATGAGGAAGAGAAATGTTTTTCCAACAATTATCATTCTAGCTATTTATGGAATTCTATGGTCAAAAGTTAGAAAATGACGTACCTTAACTTACCATTTGAAATGGATGAGTTGTATGTGTTGTGGCTTCAAAATTCTGATCATAATCTTCTTCAAGTGGCTGAGCAAAAAGAGTCATGGATAAAAGAGTCAAGATGACTTTTTATTCCTTCTTCTAAAACTTGTTGAATTTGCTCCAAAATGCTAAAAATAATAATCTTCACGTCTTCAAAACTCATTGGCACAATTCCTACTATGTGAAGAGATGTTCTAATGTTGAACATAGCAAGAAATTGTTGACTTAGTGGCCATTAATGGATGCCACTAGTCAACACAAGAACTCTCACCATTGATGACAATGAGAGTCAAGATGCCCAAACACATCTTGCTAGGTACGAATAATTTTGCCGATGTTGAGTCACCTATAAGATTCGATGAACAAGGGACATTAATGTATTCCCATTGTTTGTCAGCATGAGGCTTTGCCATTAAGGCATGCAAGCCTCAAGGTGTTTTTGCAAGGAACTTAGACTCAAAGGACTATGGACTCCGTAATTTGCATTGAAGCAAAGCTTATTTGTGAAATGAAAATGATAGGAAAGGGAAGATGAAAATGGAAGATGGCAATGGAGAGTAGAAATGGAAATGGGCAATAAGCATGTGAATGAGCCACTTGCTTTTATTTGTGGGTTATGAATGGACAAAAAGTAACGAAAAGTGTATGTGAATGTAAATGGAAAATATGAAGGAAAATGAGGTGAATGGTTTATTATGAAGTATGGATGTGATGGAGGCAATGGTATCTGAAAGTTTTGCAAGTGTTTGGATCTGATTTTGCATTAGCATATTTCCTCTTTGCTACTAATCATCCTCTTATGAAGCAAATTGGTCTCTTAAGAGAGACACCATTCTCTTGTAGCCATTTGTCCTTCCTCCTAAAACCTGCAAAAAAAAATAATACTTCTTCTGTAATGGAATGTAAGATTATCAAAGGAGAGAGGTGATTAATATCTCTAGTTATGATATTTACACACAAAACTAAGAATTCGTATTAATGAAACAAGTTCACAAAGGAAAACCAAAAAAAATTATACCCACTTAGGAATTAGTGCCTCAAGTTGAATG
This sequence comes from Pinus taeda, assembly GCA_000404065.3. Classification (NCBI taxonomy): domain Eukaryota; kingdom Viridiplantae; phylum Streptophyta; class Pinopsida; order Pinales; family Pinaceae; genus Pinus; species Pinus taeda. The sequence continues at coordinate 51,914 of APFE030437984.1, read as the reverse complement.
TTGTTTCTTTTCAGAAATTTATTTCATTATTTACTATTTCAAACTCTAATGATAGATTTCTCATTATGTTGATCTTGTTGAGATCTTTCCAACAATACTTGAATCATCAAAATCTGATTTCGTATGAGAAAGTTAGGCTGATTTGAACAATGAGGTTTTTCAGCTGCAAATTGATGTTTAGCTGCGGAATTAGGACAACTGCGGAATTGGAGAACAACTGCGGAATTGGAACACAGTTTCTGTAGCTAAAAATCTTGAACAAAAAGTTAGCCATTCCTTTTTTCATCATCAGTCCAAAAATTAATCAATACCTTCAGAAAAGTGAGTAAATAACCTACTCATTTCATTGATTTAAAATTGTTTTTCTTGACATGCGGCGACTTAGTGTGGCAACTTAGTGATAACACACACCTTGACTTCCCTCTGGCCGGGGCCTTTTCATGAACTTGGATCAAATGGATAGGACACTGTCCATGTACTAACATTTTCCCAGCTACCCATGTGGCTCGTTTCGTCTCTTGACACCTGTAACCTACAAAAGTATGAAAATGGCTGCGAAATTGCTGGTTAACTGCGGAACAGGGCTGCATTCTGCAGCTAAAAGACAACCAACCATCAGTTTTCTGATTTAAGTTATTCTCTTCATTGTCTACATGTAGAAACTCTGTAAATGGTAGTGGCATATGAAGCAAAACAGTTTCAGTGATGGACATGGAATATCAAGGTACCAACTCTCGTGCTGCTCATATATTTTTTTCAGTGTACATTGTATGAATTTTGTATATTAAAACTTCACCAACGCAACACTCAAACTTGTTTTGGAATTGACAATTCTCAAGAAACCATTTCAAAAAAATTTCATAGTTTCTAAATGGGATAGCCATGGTCTTTTGCATTTCCTTTAATAAAGTTTAGCTATTTTTGGTTCAAGCACGCATATACTGAGTCATAGCTCATGTTTAAAACAACTCCCATGAATATCAAGGCGACGATTCTAAAAACCAACAAAAACAACTACCTGCATGGGATTCATTCCACTCTGTGGCATATGCAAAGTAACCAACTCCCATAAGATCACACCAAAGCTAAAACTCTGCAACGTGGAAATAATTCATGAGAAGAGTCTTTGGATATGTAATGTAACTAGCCGTAACTGAAGTACAAGTCAAGAGAGAAACTGTTAGTCATTAAAGTCAATATTGAATGCCAGCAGACAAGATTGAGGTGTGGTGAAAAAAAAAAAGAAATGCTAGCACACGAGATTGAGGCATGGAGGAACAACAGACTATTCATCAATTTAATTTCCATTTTTCTCTCCCACGGCATGCAAAAATGGGCTTCAAAGAATTGAAGAAATCTCCCAAACCAATTCAAATTTATTAAAACGATTTCTGGGTTATCTAATTAACCCTGTTGTCGAAAAAATTCATGTTTTATTTTTCCCCAATTCATCTTCATTTGGCTGGATCATGTAGTTGAAGTTTGGAATTTTTTAATGTTTTGCATTTTCCTAAATTACTATAGTCGAATTTTCATTTGCAGGTCTGTTGTTGGTGAGCATCTTGGAAAATTATTGCAGTAGTGTTATGAGTAGCCATAGTTGCAATAACCTACCACATGGATACTTGTTTTGATTTTATGCGCTTGGAGATAGCAACTGTCCATCAGAGTTTTCTTAAATCAACACATCGGTTTATGAAATTTTGATTTGCCGAGTTTGCATTTTATAATTTGAAATTGTGTTTTTTTCTTCTCAGCTCTATTAACTAACGTATCACATAGAAATACCAGATTGAAAAAAATAGAAGTTTCATTTGCAGTGCAGCTTCACACTCTCTCTCAATTCTAGCCTTTTCATGCTCTAAATACTGACCCTTCCAACTCTCCGAAGAAGGAAAGCATGTAGATAAATCTGGAAAAAAATAACAGTGATTTCTCTATGGCTTGGAAGGTTGTCTTGCACCTCAGCGAAAATCTTCCCATTAGTTTTGTTTAGCAATTTTTGTAATTCATTGAAAGCTTTCCATATGAGTAAGATACATGATCCAGATGAATGCAAATGGGTTGCTTACAAAGGGCTGAAGATTTTCACTAACATTAGTCTGCTGCTGCTGATTACAAGAGTCGGGCAAACAACTAGAGGAGGCTATTATAGGTTTTTTTTTTTTATGATTTTGAAGGTTTGTTTCAAGGCCAAATCTTGAATGCATATTTTCTATTGAGGCCACAGTGGAAACTTGGATTGGAGATAGCCATTGGTTGTTTCCTCTTTTTCTCTAAAATTGTGAAATTTTATAAAAATGATTAATGGTTTTCAATTTTAGGTATCAAAGACTTCAAGGTAAATATGCTAAAAACATGACTTTGATTGAGGTCTTAAGCTGGTCTTTTATCAATCTGGGCAGGGTGACTAGGATAGGATCCATGTCGGGACAATTTTGGAGATGCCCATGTCATCGGTTTGTTCATTGGATACCTATAACCTGCTAAACCTTGAAAATAGCTGCGGAATTCATAGTTAGCTATGGAATAGGGTTGCATTCCGCAGCTAATTTGCAAAATCTTATTAAAACAGGACACAAATGTTTTGAGGGTCACTACAAACCATAACCAGTCAATCTTGGATAGCTAAACCTATCGAAGCAGTTGGATTTTTATTTTTTATTTTTATTTTTATTTTTATTTTTATTTTTTTGAATCAAATGAAATGATGAAGTTTATTTTGTCCCCTTTTTTCTCTCTTTTTTTTTGTTTTTTTTGTTTTTAAATATAAAAATTCTTTTTCTGATCCTCCAGATCATACAAAGTGCAGGAGAAGAGCATACTCAAGAAATTATTAATTTTTTTAGATATGAGAAATAAGGTCTCCTAATTACACTTCCCCGGCAACGGTGCCAAAATCTCTAGTCAATTTAATGTCTTAAATTGCTCTACATAAATTATCAATCCAAGTATCGTAATCTAATGAAGTGTAGTGCACCATATGTGCTTAGTTAACCCTTTTTCTTACTTCATTGTTTTATAGTTTATGTTGTTTGTGGGGGTTTTGTTTCTTATGCTTAAGGAAGTTAATCTAAGAAAGAAAATCTACGCTTCTAGGTGAAATCTCTAAATGTTAATGGACAATTAAATCTAATGACTTCTAATGTTAAAATCTAATTTCTAAAGAAATGAGAAAATACAACAAAACTTTGAACAGTTAGATTAATTTAAGCCAGCAAAATGTCTATGAAATGAAAGCAAAATTGATAATAGCTAAATGAAGTCCAAGAAAGCAAAAATAAAACTACTGCAATTAAACTAAAGGAAAAAATGAAACTGAAACTGACTTTAAACTAATCATCAGCAAGTAATCTCATCTATAAACATTACACTTTGCCAATTAGCTTGAAGGTTAGTCATCAACTAAAGGCTCCAGAAATATTAGCTTATAACATGAGAAAATGACATTAAAACTATCTAACTCTAAACTAATAAACAACAAGTAAACTCATTTATAAACATAACACTTTTCCAATTAGCTTGAAGACCAGTGACCAACTAAAGGCTACAGAAATATTTGCTTATAACATGAGTGACTATATTAAGAAAGAAAAGGTACTGAACAACAAGAAAATCTAATTCATAAACTCAATATTTCGCCAATTAGATTGAGGATAAACCATCAACAAAAGGCTCCAGAAATATCCATTTATGTAATGAGTGACTAATCTAATAAGAAAATACAAGAAACATGTAAAGAGTAACTAATCTACTGTGTGCTCTAATGCTCCAATCACCAATTGGGAAATACTTTCTTGGACTATTTTGTTAAGCATAGATTGTACAGTTAGATAAATCTACAATCAACCGATTGAACACACTTGCATAAATTAAAATTGCGTGAATGGAAAATCTAAATTATCAAACTTGAAAGCAATAAAATGACATACTTGAATGAAATCAAAGCAAAACTACAAAATAAAATCTTTTTTACCTTACATTCTAATATGCTCCATGAAATCTACTTCACATCTCCTTCCATGTTGAGAACATCAAAGCTTTATTCCAAATTATTCAAAATTACAAAGTACAACAAATCTCTCCAAAGCTATCATGAAAAACTACAAGCTCCAAGCTCTAAGCTCTAAGCTACAAAAGCTTCAAAGCTACCCACTAACAAATGAAGGAGAGAGATCTCCTACTTATACAGAAAGATGAGAAGTCATCTCATTAATGAGAGTCCATGAATCTCTCCCTCTACCTCTAAAGTCCTAATCAAAATAGGAAATGATAACACACATGTCTTCTTAGAGTTTCAATACAAATAGGAAATGTGACACATATCATCATGATCCCATGATCCTCTCCACTCAAATTCGAATTTGGCCTTAGGGTGCCACATAAAGGTCTTCTAAAAGCCTCCTTTTGACCTACACATGTCAACAATCTTAACCCACTTGTTAGGTATAAGCATATGCACATTATTTTATAATTTTTAACCACAAATTTACTTAAAAATGCTAAGAATTAATAAAGTTTGGCAAAACATAAATGTGACCCAATGATAATGAAAGTGAGATGAATGTAGTGACATGGTAGTGAAATGGAGGTGAAATGGAGGTGATATAATGGACATAATAGTGAAAGTGTAATGGAAATGAATGACAATTTCAAGACCCAACACTACTACCAGTCAATTTGAACATAATCTCAAACATATAAAATCATTAGTCAAATATTGGGCAAGTGCAGTGCATATAAGGGACGAGGAGGAGTTATTAGTTGTGCAACAAATGATAGAATCTTTAACAGATTTTGGTATTGATGGATTTCTTTCAGAAGAGGCATGTAACAACCTCAAGTTAAAGTTTAATGTAATAAATGATAATAAAGGAAAAATAAGACCAAGGTCATGGGACACATATTCCAAGTTGAATGGTGGGAAAACATTGTAGTGCCCATCACTTGCAGTTCATTAATGGCTATGGAAATTGGAAAAGGAATTGGCAAAGGCAAAGAGGTAGTAATTGGAATTTAATTATGAAAATAAAGGAAAATAGGAGAAAAGGAATGTGAAGAGACAAAAATTTACATGCAAAGGAAATTAGAGGAAAATGAAGGAAAAAGGGGACAGCAATGCTAAAAAGGCATAAGAGAAACAGTTCACTGATTTTTCCATTTGACTTTTGGCTCTCATACACTCTTGCACACTTAGATCATTCTCAGAGAACTTTACCATTAACTTGGATTTGGAGAAAGGAAAGAAATAAAGTAGAGGAAGGAAAAGAACAGGTAAAGGAATGCAAGGAGAAAGGTTGGATCAACAACTTTAGTAGGAAGATCTTGCAAGTTACATGTTGCATGTGTGATTTCCTTGTGGTGAATGCATGGTGCATGCATTCATTCATTTGGTTCATTTGATGCCATTGTATGGGTTTTTCCTAGTTTGACAATGATTTAGGCCTTGCCTTGCCATTTTCTAGATAGTCACGGTGTGATGGGATTCATTCTTGGTTGAGCTTTGGATTTTCCAAAGATTTTGGAACTGAGTGAGGTGATCTCAAGAAAATTCCACAGTTTGGGGTGGAGATGGTTTTCTCTAGGATGGCCTCAACAGGTGGGTGAAGACTGGAAAATTCCTCAAGGTGTGATGAAGGAATTATGAGGCATCCAAGCATGGCCTAGTTTTGCCATCTCAGGACTGGTTTAGGTGAGATCATGGTAGCTTGAGGGTGGAGGTGGTTTAACCTTTGGATTTTGTGTTTGGTTATGTATTTGTTTATCCCATGAGATCCCACATTCATGCTTCAAATATGGCATGGGCATGATTAGCTGAAAGAAGGATTTGTTTTAGCCCAAACTATGATTGGTCAGTACGTGGAAGTCCTTGACTTCGTTGGATTTTTCATATGTTAATACAATCTATCCTCCCAATTATGATTATGAGCACATGTATTGGTTATTAAGTGATATTATGGTTGATTTTTCATGGTTTATCTTCTCGTTATATGTTGGTTATATACCTGTTTATATGATGTTCTCTAGCTATGGACCTCTTTCATGATTTGATAAATTATTGAATGGTTGATGAATGCATGGGATAACAAGTGTTGTTGTAGCTACTTGAGACAGAATTAGCCCTTCTTGGTGATTCTCATATGAAGTTTGAAAGTTTATGATCAAATATGCATTCATTACCTGCGTTGGGTGTGGAGCCTAATTATCTTCCTTACTCAGAGGTTTCGTTTCAACTATGTCTGGATCCCAATTCCTAATGGGGTGAAAACGTCACCTATTTAATTTCCATTAGGGGGGTTTAGGGGAGGGTGATGAAAACTTTTATGAGCCCCGCTTTGTGGGGGTTTGGGGGCAGCACCACTAAAGATAAAATTAGATAAATAATTTTCTTATAAAATATTGTAATTTCTTAGTCAATCTGGGCCATTCATTAGGTGGATAATTTGACGGTAGAAGTTATGTCAATTTAGTGTTTCTTTCTGTAGAAGGAAACCATTAGTTTATATGAGGCCATTATGTTGTGGCTATGTATGTGTATTCTAAGTGAGAATGAAAGAGGATATTGTTTGAGAGAAAACTAGAAATATAAAAGGAAGGATTGGTTATTTCTCCATGGACGTAGGCCAAATTGGGTGAACCATGTATATCTATGTCTCTCTTGTTTTTTGCATTTTTTGTGTTTATGTTTCTGCAATATTTTATGTGTTCAATTTATTTATAATATATAACTTCTAATGTTGGCTTGTTGGGACCTAACTTAGGTTCAGATTTAATTAGCTAAACAAATCCATGTACTGCTAGCCCTTTCGGCAACAGTCCACGGAGTGCGGACTGAGGTCTCACCTGAAGTAGTATCGGGGGGTGCTGGATCTAGGTTTCTGCACCCTTGAGATGTCTGAGAGGTTCAACTGGTCCAACATTTCGTCTCTTCACTTAATTTGCTTTGCGTACTTCTCAGTCCTTCGCGCCCTGATATACTTGTCTTCATGCAACCCTCACTAGGGGTTGTGGAGTTTCCGCACTGCTGGAGTAGTGCACTGTGATATTCCCTTATGTTGTACCTGAGATCTTACTTATCTTCCTACACTTAGTCAATTGTCTTTGCATAAATGGATGTCTTATGTTATATTTATTGCACAACAAATAAATAGTACACATGTAATTCTAAACCCAATCATACATTAAAATTGGGAAAGATACACAGTAATAGGGTGAAATTCTCTTTATTAATTCTTCATCTGGGCACTCAGCTGCAAACTACTAGGCCTCTGCGCACTCAGTTGTAGAGCCTTCTCCTCCTCTATGACCCAAGGACACTTTACACTTTGACTCAGTCTCTTAGACTCATCATGCTTTTATTGCTATTCTACATTAGCTATCTCTACACTTAGAGCCTTGCTATATTTATACAATCCCTTGGTCTGTGGACCATGGGTAGGTCTATCAAGCCAACATTAAATTACAAAATTGAGGGTGGACAACCCTATGACTCTATTATAACTTCCCTCTCTATGCCCATAATTCATGGAGTTTTCAAAAAAGACCTGGTCAAAACTTGGGCTTTAAGCCCCAAAACATGCCTTGAGGGGATTCCATGCCCAACAGGCCCCCAACACAAACATCATGACTCACCCTCAAGTCACTCTGTTGGTGCGGAGACCTTTGCATGGAGTCCCTCCAACTTTGTCCAAACCAATGCAAGGTCGGTAGCACACTCAACGACTGCTTGTTGGATCTCTTGGACACGTTGATCCGAGATAGCAGTGTCGGAATTTCTTCCCTACATCTGTGCTTGTATCCCCTACATCTGTGCGAGCTTGTCTTCAATTTCTGTTGTTATGGTGAAGACCTTGTCGATCCAAGGCTGAACATGCGCCTTCAGGAATGCTTCTTTGTGTCGTGCCACGTCCACCTGTTCTTTTAGCACTTTGGCCTGTTGCATCCGCGTAAGCCTCTAAGTGAGGGCCACCGTCTACGCAGTTCCTTTCACATTGTCATACTACTACTAGAGTTCTCGCGCCTCTGTCTCTAAGCGTTGGATGTTGGGGTCCTCCTACAGATTCGTGAGGACCTCAAAGGACTCCTCCAACATTCTAGTGCAGTCTCATACTGCACTGCCGATATCATCCAGTCCCGCTGTAATAGCGCTAGCGCGTTGTTCTCTGACTTCCAGAGGAGTGGATGGTTTCTCCTTTAACCGCAGCTCACTGATCTGAAGGTTAAGCTCCAGCTAAACCTTTGTCAATTCCTCCCACGCCTTGTGCACCCCTGCTGCTAGCCTGTGGATGCGTGCCTTTGCTGGTGTGTCTGCTGGGATGGCCAACTCAGGGACTCTTTGGCAAGCTTCGTCCAGGACCTATACCAGCTGTTGATTCTACGACACCACTTTGTCGCACTACAAGCTCAACTGTTCCATGTTGATTTTCTACTCGCTTAGGACTTACAGTGCGCGGCTCTCCCTAGCCCACAGTTCTGTAGTAATCCCATCCTACAAAATGTATAATATCTCCTAAGGGAGTGCAACCATGTTGATGTCGATACCCTTCAATGCGCTAACTGTAGGCTTGTCGGCCTCATTTGTTGTCACCAGTGCCCCTTCCGGCAGCACTATGGTATTTTTCACCTGAGCGCGCAGCATCTATCGTGTTGTCATTGTCCAGATTACGAGGTTGGTCAAAAGGCTACCAGCCTGATGAGTGCACACCTACAGCTGCTACAACTATGCTCTGAGGGCCCCCAACACAATTTTGTTCTCCTGCATAAAATTTTGGAGGGTCTCGTAGGTGACATCGCGCACTGTCTCACCGATTTTGTGCAAATCGCCCTCGGTAAGGGTGATCGGGTCAATTGACAACTTTGATGCCTTGAACTTCTTGCACAACCGTATCCACTCAGTCGGGTGCTGGTGCTTCAACTATGTTGATGCGTTTTTGGGTTCGTGCCTCCTTCTTCGTCTGCTTCCTGCCCATGCAAAGGCAACTTTTGGCCCTCACACGCCATCGCAGCTACCTCCTGTGCTGCTGCTACCTTTTTCTGTTCATCTGATTTTTTTGCAGTGTCCCGCACCTCCTGCACTTCTGCTGTCACTGCCTCCTTCCTTCTCTTTTCTGCCAACTGCGCCATGCGCATTTTGGCCTCCTCTTTCTTCCTATGTGCCATAGACTTCTCTATCAATGCGATGTCTGGAGTGTGCCACTCCAGTGGCCATGTCTCTAGTACATTAAAAATTACCTTGTCCGTGGCCACAAAGGGTAGCTTTGTCCATTTCTTTCCCGAGTCCTTGCGCACTCTGATGTATATGCTGTAGAGATCTGCCTTAAACTCTGCAAAACTTTGTAGGCTATTGTAGACAGTGGGTGACAACTATGGCTTGCAGTTGATCCCCATTCTGAGGTTAATCTCCATTAACACCCAAAATATCTTACTGTCGCAGATCCTATTTGCATCATTTTTGGCCTAGAGCGAAGCGTACTTTGCAACCTCTGATAGATCCCTGTCAATTGTGGGGAATTGACTGTCTTCCGGCAATTCCCCTGCCATGAGCACTATGGATAGCAGAAGCCATGCATAGTGGAACGTTTTTCCCTGTTCTTGAGCTTCGTGGAAATTCTCCAAGAATTCCTTGCAGAGGAACTCAGACCAATTAAACTGGTCCCCCTCTAGGCACTGCTCAACAAGTGCTACTACCGGCACGGGTACTTCGTCTGTGCAGCACTTGCGCATAACCTTACCCGCCAGAATTTTGGTCACCACCCTTACTGCTTTGTTGTTGATTTTGGATATGGCGTAGCCACTCTTCTTCTTTTCCATTTTATACTTCATCTTCATGGCCTCTGTGATGGCCAAGTCATTGCTTTTCCCCTTCAACATATTTGCGGGGTCCTCTCCTTTGCATGGCAGCCGGGTGATGCGATGAATCAAATGCTCCCTAATGGGGATGGGCTCCTCTAGCCACAAACACCCAGCATGCACCAGATAGAGTAGCTGCCTAATGACAAAAATTGTTATTGCAGCGTGGTTGAAATGCGGCACCCAAAGCAGGTTTAGTAGACCTGCCTTTTCCACTTCGCGCAACCACTTCTGCGGCTCTAATTTAGTAACCCTACTGCGGTGTTCTACTTAGGCTTCATAATTTGTGTGGTCTCTAGGTGAGGGAACTTCGCGTGGTCAACAAGGTCCCAATCATCAAATTTTAAACTAGGCACCCGTCCTAGGTGTGTGCCCTCAGACATGATGTTGTCTGGGAGGAACAGGTTCTAGAGAGAGCTATTTCTCTTGTCAAGATCTTTGGGCACTTTATCCTTCCCCTTCCATGGGAGGATATAGGCAAGCAACTTTGTTGGAGGGTGCACAACCTTAGTTTCCTCCTCCATGCCTTCATCCTCATCTTCTTCAATGATCAGGTCCTCCAGGTCTTCCTCCTCCTCGTCGATTTCTATCTTAACAGCTTTTCCCTTCTCCTCCATCGATAGTGCAGTGCGCAGTGGGTTTCCCGGGGACACTTGTACGAGAACCATCACATGTTTGTCCTTATTTGGTCTTGGTGTGCATAGTGACTTCGAGATTTCTGCCACAATCCAAGTGCCTTTAGGGGCATCCCCCACAGTTAGGGCCTGCACGGCCTCTCCAGCGGTCATCTCTGTGATATCCATAACTTCCTCAAATGTTGCCATCGTGTCCGACTAGAAATATATCGTTCACATATTCAGGGGCTCAATGAATGCTTGACACAGGTCAAACGAGTCTCTACTCAGGCTACGCGGGGTATACAACTGCTCAATTCACAAATGACCAAGTGTTGTTTGCTAGGTAGCCCTTTGTAGTTTATAGTGCCTTTTGAATTTGAATATGGCCAAGTGTTGTTTGCTGGGTAGCCCTTTGTAATTTATAGTGCCTTTTGAATTTGAATTCAACCGTTCCCCCGAAATTTGGATCATTAATGCTCCCTTGGCGGCAGATTTTGCCAAATGTTGCCCATAAATCATCTCTTAAATCCCTCTTGTTCACTCCATTTGGTCTCAAGTCGAGCATCCATCATGAATAGTGACTCCAACGGTCACTTTCTAGCCAACCCACGTGGCAACATAGCCCCTCTTTCACGGTCGCGGACCTTGTGACTCTTTGCTTCTGCGCGTAGCTCCAACATCACGAAGCTTCAGGGCAAAGTAGTTTATTTTCCTGTGCCTCGTTTTAACTTTTTCGAGTGCTAAGACTGTACTTCCCTCAGCTAGCCAGGTGGCTACGCCACATGTATAGGGTTTCAGCCTGACTCCCTCACTTTTCCTAGAAAATACCCACCTTTTATTGTTTCTTGCAGCATCACACACTTTATCATCTACAACGTGCTACCCTAGTTAATTCACTTAGTAATGTGCGGTCCAAGCCAAGGCATCAGACTGATTACTTCATGGCGATAGTCCTCAAACTTGTCAGCTTGATCATGCGCATCCTATCTTATCACCTTGGTCTTCTTATCGAGAACATCTTCCTTTATCTCATCCTCCAGCTTCTTGACTTCCACTTCTACCAGAGCACTTTTCTTCCTTAATCGCACCCTTTATTTCTCGAGTTCTTGGAGCCTAAAATTTCCCTATTGGAGTTCTTCTTCTAAGGTTTCGTGAACTGTTGTATCTACTAGTACTGCCATGCATGGACTAGACTTTTCATGCTCTATGGGGCTTACAGTGTTCACTTCATATTCCAGCCTTGGCGATGCCTACATGGTCAGGTTCTTGCATGCAGTCTTATAAGCCCATAGAACTGTTGGTATGGATAGGTCCCTGTCAGTCAACTTTGCATTGTGGACCTTGTTCAGCACTTCACACACTTTGTTAAAGGCTTCTCCATGGATAACCTTTTGCACACTTGGTCTTTCCATACTTCATGGTTCCAACCAGAGGGGTTGTTTGCACCATTGCCTTGCTCGTTCCTTCTTACTGACTGTATCTGCTAATGCGAAGAATGTGTGCTTCCATGTAGGTTTTGCACCATATGCCTGCATCCATCGAGATAGGTGGGTGCGTGGACCATTTCATTTGGAAATCTTGTCTATCAATTGCATTTGAGGCTGCTCAAACCGCATGTGCATCATCCTTCTACATTCATGCCAATCTTCAAAACTTCCTTGGTGCGTACCCCACCACCTCACAGGCGGAGCACGCAATACCCATTTAAAAGCTTCAAAACATTGTTGTTCTGGTGCTTCTCTTTCAAATTTGCTTAGGAAGTCATCGACCTCACTTGACCCATCATACGTAGGAAAGTCCCTCACCTTCATCGATACACAGTGTAGTGATCTCATCATCATGTTACAGTTAACTGTGGTTACCCCGTGTAACCGGTTCTACCATCGTTCTATTTCCTCGTCTGAATTCAATGTGCATGAACTTTCACGCTCCCATGAGTTTCATCCATCTGCAATCAGATTCACCCAGTCTTGCTCTAGCACAATTATCTTGTAGATGCAGTCCAAGTCATCGACGCTATTGTAGTTGCACACCGACTCTGTGTAGCGCGATCCCTCTGCAATGTCCAAAGGTGCAACCATGCGCAGAGACTTTTTCTCAAAAATCATCTTGCGCATCTTCAGATTTATCACTCCATTCATGTTAGTGGCCCAATCTATTCCTATTAGTGCAGGGTAGGGATTTCTATCATCAATAATATCTATCTCTTTGAAATCTGCTAGCGCTCTTTCTCCTTCGATTTCTACTGTGATTCCCTGTAATTTCCCCATAGGTAGGATCTTTTGCTAGTTCACCATTCATATTTGGATAGGAGACCATTGCAGTGTAGGCCTCCCCATGTGCTCCCATGTCTGTTTCAGTAGGATGTTCGCATCTGATCCTAGATCTAGAATCACTTGGTCCATCTCATATTCTCCAATCTACGCGGTCAATCTCATCTCCCTTCCCGTTTGCGTTGTGTGCTTTCCAAGCTTCCAGACTATGTGCAGTTCTCCTTGCATGGTCCCAACGCATCTATTTATGAGTTCTTGCAACCCCTTTACATCATTATTGTCATGCAACAGCTTCATGCATGTTTCTAGGAACGTAGTGAGCATCGATGGGTCCATTTCAGGCTCCAGTCTGTCGTTACTTCTTGAAGTGGAGGCATCAGCGAAGCTCCTCTTGGCTTCCATGAAGGTCTCCTTAGAGTGCTCCAAATCAAATTCCGGTTCCTTCGTTGGAGCTTTGTGAACCCAAGTACTTCCTTTAGGCTGCTTTCCTTTATCATCCCTTGTCGTAATTCCACTTCGAGCATGATATTTACATTAGGGTCTTCCTCACGTGGCTCAGACCTCATCATTTACAGGTTCTGAGTCAGGGGAGGTTGGAGTGCTCCTTTATCACACAACCTCGCTATCAGTGTAGGACAATCCTCCATCCCTTGATCAAACAACGTACAATACAAGCATGATGGTTGCGTTGGATTCGTACAATCGCGTGCATAATGCCCTAGCGCTGTGCAGTTGTAACATATCAGCTATCCGCGACCTCTTCTTGGTCCCCCTCCACCTCGGCCTCATCTGCGCCCCTGAAATCTATTGCATGCTATCCCTACATTTTGATCGAGGGGCCACGTTTTGGCCATAACTCTATAGGTAGGAGTTTGATCCATCATCAACTCATAACTTCTATAGGTGTGCTCATCACGTCCCGCTGACCAACATAAATTACAGAATAACTGCTATGAATTCTGCGTATACTTTTGTAATAAATAGCAGTTATCTATAGCATGCTTTCATCCTATCTGACAAATCGCACACCATATTGCAGGCATCGCGCTCGGTCCTGCTTTTGCCTCCGCTATCAATGGCATTGGCCCTCCTCCTGCAAGGTAATTTCCGAACACTAGGTAGTGGTCCTTGTCGTGCCCCTGGCCCTTGCACTTTACGCACCATACCTCATCACACACCTCTGGGTGGGCTATCCTGTCTTGTTTCAAACTCTACATCTGAAGGCACAAGTTTTTCAACTACGTGTGAATCTACTGAACTCCCAGTTTGGGATCTTGTATCAAGATCTTGTGTAATCTCATTACGACCTCCAAGGCCTCGGCCTAAGTGGTTAGCCTCTATGTGACAACACGTTCCACAGATGTGGCATTAATGATGCTACAAACCATTCATGGTGTTGTCTATCTGTTAACGTCGTGTTAGCTTCGCGAATTGTGCACTTCAGTCTTTAATCCAACTCCCAAGGGGTCTCACCTGGTAGCATTGTGATTTCCTTGAACCCAATGATCAACTGTGCCTCTGACCTTGGCCTGCTAAATTCTATGTTTAGTACAACTTGGATATCCACAATTCCTGTATTCGGATTGTGATTGGAATGCTTAATGTACCAGGTCAACGCAGGATCCTACAGAGCACTGACCAATGTTGCCTTATTTATATTGTCATCCGTGACTCCCTGTGCTTCCCATACAATTTTTATCACGAACCAAAACTAGTCCAGATATTCATTCCCTACCCCCTTGAACATTGGTAGCTTTATCGCGCTCACCATATTGCTTCACGGTGGTGGCAGAGGTGGTATGGATGAAGATGGGGGTGAAGACGGTGAAACTAGCAGTGGTGTGGGTGGGGTTGGTATGCGTGGAATTCTCTGCCTTATTAGATTGATCACACTTCTTGGTGAGACCTTCGTGAGCTCTTCTTCACCCCCTCGTAGAAGTGAAATCAAAGGGCTAGTTTCTAGTTCTGTGCTACCTTCATTTCTATAAATTCTCCCACTTCACGTAGCCCCAAACATCATTTTATTCACATAACTCATTTTTGACATAGTAGCATTTTAATCCAAGTGTTCAAAGATTTAACATACTTACCTCTCAGTCCTTTGAGGAAGCGTCGTTCTGCCTCGCTATAGCTGACTAAAGTATCTACCGCGAACTCGATGATGAATCCTCCTATGATTTGATTGAGCCAGTGATCAGCAGTGCGTGCGATCTTATACTTCGATGCTTCCAATCTGTGCACTAATTCTAGAGTCCACACAATAGGTCTGTTGAGTTTACACCTTCCTTAGCTATCTGCTAGCTTCGCGATCCACTCGTATAGCTCAGTAGTAAAAGATGCGAAGAAAATTTTGTGGATCTCTGTATATAAGTAGCAGTCTAACCACTCTTCCTTTGATAGTCACGGATTCCTACTCGTGAATCTTTCTGTCAAACCAATATTCAATTCCTTTCTTTGTCAGATTCCAGTGATACAACATCATACATCTCTATGTAAATCTTGGTCCTGGCAATAGAACCATTTGTTGGCTTGTTGGGGCCTCACCGAGGTTCAGAGTTAATTAGCCAAACAAATCCCTGTACTATTGGCCCTTTCGGCAATAGTCCACAGAGCGCGGAATGAGGTCTCACCCGAAGTAGTATGGGGGGGTGCTGGAGACAGGTTTATGCACCTTGGAGATGTCTGAGAGGTTCAACTAGTCCAATAGTTCGTCCCTTCACACAGGTTGATTTGCACACTTCTCAGGCCTTCGCACCTTGATATACTTGTCTTTGCGCAGCCCTCACCAGGGGCTGTGGAGTTTCTACGTTGCTGGAGTAGCGCACTGCGCTATTCCCTTAAGTCATACCTAAGATCTTACTTATATTCCTACGCTTAGTCAATTATCTCAGCATAAATGGATGTCTTATGTTATATTTATTGCACAGCAAATAAATAGTACACATGCAATTCTAAACCCAATCATACATTAAAACATGGAAAGATACAAAGTAATAGGGTAAACTTTTCTTTATTAATTCTTCCAATGATTACAGACTGGACCTGTCCTATGCACTTAGTTGCAGGGGTCCACGCACTGAGCTTCAAACTACTAGACCTCTGTGCACTTAGATGCAGAGCCTTCTCCTCCTCTATGACCCAAGGACACTTTACACTTCGACTTAGTCTCTTAGACTCGTCATGTTTTTATTTCTATTCTCCATTAGCTATCTCTACACTTAGAGACTCACCCTATTTATACAATCCCACTATCTCTACACTTAGAGACTCACCCTATTTATACAATCCCATGGTCCGCAGACCATGGGTAGGTCTATCAAGCCACATTACATTACAAAACTGAGGGCAGACAACCCTGTGACTCTATTATAACATCGCGCTCTCTTCCCAAAATTCACGATTTTTTCACAAAAGGCTTGGTCAAAACTTGGGCTTTAAGCCCCAAAACATGCCTTGGGGGGATTCGATGCCCAAAATCTAACAACTTGTACCTTATATGTTTATCATATGTTTGATGAAAGGTTTGTTTTGTACTAGGTATGTGTAGGTCAAGATCTTATTCAAGTTTTGAATGGTTAGCATAATTGGCATCTTATTTATTATTATGGAATGTTACAAATGGTTATGGTTAATGGTCTACAGGTTAGACTAGAAAGATGGCTCAAATATAGGGACTGCTAGCACAAAACTTAGGAATTTTGGTCAGAACCACATTGAGGAAGGCTTATGTGTGCAGTTGGGAATTCATAACCACACTGATGTTTTGTTGTGTGTGTAGTTGGGGAGTTTCCCCTGTGAAAAGAGCTACATCTCAGAGATTGACTATCTAGAGTGGTTTGCAGGCTCATGAGGGTTTTGTAGTCCCTAGGAGATGTCTATAAGTTGTCATTTTGTTAGCCCCACTCCCATAATTGAATCTTGGAGGTCAAGTCATGTCATAATAACTCTCAACTCACATTTACCTAGAGAGGTTATGAAAGTAGGTAAATGTGGGAGGAGGCATTAACAAGGCATGTGATGAAATCCATAGTCTTGTGGGTAGGATTAAAGTGATCCTTGCTAAAGTGAGGAGTAGTAGCGACATAAAAGTAGGGAAATTTGGCTAGATAGTGGGGATGAGAATAAAACGTCTTTCCATGCCTATGTTAAAGGAAGAAAAATAAATAACACTATTTGGAGCATTATGGATGAATAGGGTCGTGAGGTTTCTGAATTTGATGGATTTGCTTCCATGGGTCAAACACATTTCCAAAATATCTCCAAAGAGAAACACCAGGGGGTTGATATTATTGATATCATTCATATGGCATAGTTCTTCCCATGATTTATGGAGGATGATGAGAACCAAGATCTGATGAGGAATGTTTTTGAAACGGATTTAAAATCAAATATTTCATGTTTTCAAAAATACAAGAGACTGGGTCCTAATGCATGGGTTGTCAAATTCTTTGTTATTTTTTTTTATTCTATAAGAAATTATATCTTATGGGTTGTGAATGGATCTCGTATATAAGGTCGAATTCTCCATACTTGCAACTCAACTTTTATTTCCCTCATACCTAAGATTGATAATCCTACCTCATTTGAGGAATTTCATCCTATCTCTCTGTGTAAATGTGTTTATAAGGTCATATCAAAGGTAATTTCTTGCCAAATCGAACCTATCCTCTCTAAGGTTATATCACAAGAAGAATTTGGGTTTCTTGCCAGTAGAAAAATATATGAGCCCATTAGGGTGGCTCAAGAAGATTTACACAACATTAAAACATTGAATTTTAAGGGTGTTGTTTTCAAAATTGATCTTTCTAAGGCATATGATTGTGTAAATTAGTCTTTCATTAGTATTCTTCTCACACATTTTGGATTGGATATACATTTCATCAATTGGAACATGAGTTGTTTGACATCAATTTCCTTTGTTGTTTTGATTAATGGATCAACTTTGAATTTCTTCCAAGCTCGACATAGGTTACGAAAAGGTTTTCCTCTGTCTCCACTTTTGTTCCTTCTTGTTGCCGAAGGACATAGTCTTATGATAAAAGATTGCAATAGAAGAAGATATTTACAGGTGTTGTAATTGCACAAATGTTGTCAATCACACATTTGTTATTTTTCGATAATATACTTATTTTTTGTGATGGATCAACAAAAGATTGGGGAAATTATTTGAAATTTTGGCTTTATTCAGGTATGCGACGTGTATAGTGATTAATGAAAGGAACTCTTCCATGTTGTTCACAATTTGGAAGAGTAGGAGATTTGGTAAATCTGTATTGTTTTTCCCTTTGAGATCTCAAGGTTGGATTTTTGGGTTTCCACTTGAAACCAAATTTCTATAAAAATTTGAATGGTTCTAGTTGTTGACTAAGGTGGAAAAAATACTCTTGTATTTGATCTTCAGGTTGTTGTCTCATGCCAATAAACAAGTATTAGCCAAATATGTTCTGGAAGCCATACCAGTCTATTCGGTGTCTTTAACATGGATCTCTAAGGTTTTATTGGAGAAAGAAAGGAGGATTTGTTTAAAAATTTTATGGGAAGGATCTCAGGTTCAGTTTTTCCTTCCACGAGTTAAGTGAAGTCCATTGGCTATCCCCAAGATTGTGGGTGGGTGGGGACTCAAAAATATTTTCATATTTTCAAAATATCTCATAGATAAATGTTTTTGGTGGTTGTTTTCCATGCACATCCTTTGGATTAAGGTGATACATTAGAAGTATATTTCTCCAAATTCCTTAGATTATTGCATGTGGTTTCAAATCAAATCTACACAAAACATTTTAGTGGTTTGGTGGCCAATTTTAAATTACTTCAATTTGCAGGCATTGAATCTAGCATAGAAGATCATGGATGGGTTCATTCTTCACCTTATTTATGATCCATAGCCCAGTTGTGGGATCAACCATTTCCTTCCACAGACATTTATTGATTATTTGTGTGACCTAGGTATTACTCATTTGGAACATATAAATTTTCCCACATGATCATCTATCTAGCAACAAGGATGGATGAATGCTCATGAACTTAACCTACCTATCATATTTCTAGTGGAGTAGACTCGACTTATTAATGCTCTACATTCTATGAACATCAAGATAATTAACCATAGGGACAAGTTGGTTTGGTCATTCGCTCCACATGGATGTTACACTCCTAAGTTGAGCTATCTTCAACAAAGTGCAGGTGTACATAATGTTGTTTTGGAGTGGTTGTGGTGGGTTCTTCAAAAATCCTAATGTCTGTTAAAATATAAATTGTTGGTATGGTGCATCATGGTGAGAAAAATTCCCACATGGGACATTATGAAATGTATGATTAAAATTGGGCTAGGTTGGTATGAATTATGCAAGAACAATGTGGAATCCATAGATCATCTATATATACATTTTCCTTCCACTAAGTAGGTTTCAAACACTTTTATTTCTTTGTTGGATCCGGAATGTAGTTGGGATGGTTTCACACTCGAAGATTATCAGAAAATTTGGGTTGAAAATAGGGCCACAAAATCATTATGTGCTCTTCCCATTATTATACACTAGGGTATTTGGTGTGTCTGCAACAAAAACAAAAATCATGGATTAGTTTAGTGAAGGTTTTTAATATATTTAGTCTTTAGAAAAAATGGAAAATATATGGGAAAATTTCTCTAAAGTAGCAGAAGGATTATCTGACTGATCCATATATCTATGGTATCGAAGAAATCTAGGCATACCACCATTTTTCATAAAGTCTCAAATCTAGATACAATGAAGAAAGTCTAGGGTATCTGAAATATATAGACATAATTGTAAAAATGTGTCTTGCTAAAAGTTCCAATGGTCATTGTTATGTATGTTGGACATATAAATATTTGGTTGTGTGAGAGTATAGAAATTTACTAATGGATCCAAATCCTAGATACAATATCATGCTTTTTAGGATGTGGTCCCATCAACCTGTCATATGGGATGATGTTAAGGCCTTTGGAATCATAGTTAAAAGTCATTCGGGTTGAAAATTATCTAGGTCTAGCTTAATTTTCCATCATCAGATGGACTTGGATTTGGATTATGGGGACTCTGGTCATATCTTATGGCAATGTGATTTAATCGTTGAATCCCCAAAGAGCCAAGGAACCAAACCATATCTAGGTCATCCAGACCAGATTTCTAGCAAGGAAAGATACAGGTTGATTATTTGAATCGTTGGCCATGTTATGGATGGTTTCCTTGAAAACATATAAATAATATAGATCACTTTGTATTTGAGAGTGGATCTCACTATGGGAAGTACAGGAGTTTGTGAAGTCTTACAAAATAGAAACTATGACATCTTAAGAAAGAAGCATAGTAATAGACAATATAGAAGTTGTAGGGCTGGGATTTTGTTGGATTGTGTTCAGGATTGTAGGGCCATTATTGGTTGTCTACTAGGCTAAGATTATTTGAAGGGTTTACTTGATTGAAAAAATGAAATTAAAAGTGAAGAGGATGAGTGATATCTGTTAGGAACTAGTTATAATTGACAATGAATTATATTGATTATTTATGACTATGAAGCCTGCTTACTATGAAGTTTGATTGCCTTGTCCATAATATTGAAGTTATGCAAATGAAGTTTGTTGTCTATTGATGTTGAGAATGATAAGAACAAACTTTATTGATGTGTTGAGGGATGAATTTGTTTGTCCATAGTTCTGATTAACTACTAAATATTTCTTAAATATGAGAAATGATGTTTTACTAATAATGTTTTTTGTCGATTTTGCAGCTCATATGAATTGAGGTTTTCTCGAGAAAGAGTGGAATTTTCATTTTATGATTGAGTTAATGATTGTGGATTCTGTTTGAAATATTGTGAAAGGCAGGTCAAATGTGATTAAGGATATGTTTGTCTCAATCAAGTTGAAGTCTACAACAAGTGTATTCTTGCAAATTTCATAGGTTGGTGTCTCAATCAAGTTGGAGCCTACAACAAGTTGGTGCTTGCAGATTTTGGATGTTGGTGCCTCCATCAGGTTCAATCCTAAATCAGTTTGGTTCCTACATTATGTTGAAGCCTATAAAAACTTGGTGGCTGCATATCTTTGGGGGTTGGTGCCCACAAATTGATTAAGAAGAATTGATTTCTCCTTCTAATTGGCACTAAGAAACTATTGTAATCAAGGACTATAGAAAAATATAAGAATTGTGATTTTCTCCTACAAGTGTTTCCACATATTTCTACTATTCTCATGTCCTAATGTGATGATATTCATTATTGATGTGCTATTATGTTTTTCATTATGATGAATTGTAAAAAATTTTAATTTTGTTAAATTGGCCATTACATTTATCCTCACTCCCCATCAATATAATCATAATTACAAAAAATATAATAACAATATATTAAAAATCAAAATTTATAAACTTTAGTACCTTGTGTCCCCCAGAGCAATAAGAATTTGACATGATCTTATTTCTCATTTTCATGATTTCATTCCACCATGCAGTGATTTGAAAACGTTCTCGGTGACACAAGGAGTGGTATGCATAGTGTTAGCATACACGTATTTTTCAATGTGTTGAATATTTTGAGAACATGCCCTACATTCAATATTTATGATATATAATGTCTCATATACTTATCATATGAATGATATATTTATTGTAACACCCTCCTCCCACATTTACCCAAGTTAACCAGTCTGTCGAGGTAAACATATGACGAAGGTTTACTACCATATGATTCAACATCCTAGATTACCTTAAGGAAATGGAATCAACAAACCAAAACCTTACTGACTTCCCTCATGTGCTACAAGAGCCCCAAGAGATAAACCACCATTTTAGGTGCCCAAACCATGAGTTAACCTTCATTTTCACTTACCTGGGCTCCCAAACACTGGCATAACACTTCATGAATTCAATTGTAACCCTCTAGCCACATGCATAAGCCTACAAGGGAGTGACTATAGTCCTTTTCACCCAACTATGTGCTAGTGATCGCGAGATCTGAGGAACCTTTTCAAGGCTAGTCTCCAGACCACTACCCAGAATTCAATGAAACTTTCATAAATTATAAATGACACATTGAAAAATCCTTCCATACAAAATTAGACAAGAACTTGACCTAACCATTCCTAACCATGACAAGCATTTCGTCAAACACATCATGAACATGTAAACTACATGTCATAATTATACATCTCAACATAGGGATCTCATAATTATCTAAGAACAATTAATAAGGTCTAATTCACTCTCACAATAGTTTCATTATCATCTATTAGGTCATATATTCATTAACCATTCATTTAATGATCAAAACATGATGAGAGCCATAACTAAATTTTGTCATAAAACCATTCCTATAGCCAACTTGTAACCAGAATAATAACAACGATAGAAGACCCAACATATCCACATCATAAAATGTATAAATACTTATGAAATAAAAGGGAAAATATTTATAATTAACATATACAAATCCAACCAAGTCAAGGACTTGCACATACCACCTAACCATAGATTCGGTTGAACCAAGTCTTACTTTCATCCAATCACCCTCTTGCCATATTACAAACATGAATGTGGGACTCACAACAAAACAACTAGGGCTTCCTTAGGATTTACTATGTATCTCACCATTACCAATCAAGGGGTTCCTATGCCATAATCCCTCATCTATACAACCAGGCTCTACCATGTATCCTGCCATTATCAGTAAAGGGATTCCTAGGCCCATAAAAAGAAACATAGACTACCAAGCTTTACCGCAATCCTGCCAAAACTAGTCAAGGGATCACTAGGCCTAAACAAGCATGGATGCCTCCATATTTCTTCACCAATACCTTGAGGAATTTTCCTGTCTCCACCCTTCGGCTTTACTGTCTGTTCCACCATTACTGACCAAGGGATTCCTAGGCCCTTGGGAATTTTCCTCAGACCACCTCACCCAGTTCCAAAACCATTTGGTAATCCACCTCAACCAAATGAAAGAACCCCATCACACCATGGCTATATGGAAATGGAAAGGAAAGGTTGAAAAGCACTGTCACACCTAGAAAAACCCATGGCAATGACAACAAGAGAACCAAGTACACACATGCATGCACCATGCATACAAAAACTAGCAAGGAAATCATACATGTAAATTCATGCCTACGAGTAATCCTACTGTATCTGCTTGATCCAACTCTTCCTTGCTTGATCTTTGCTTCCCTATGATTTCTTGTCCTTTATTTACCTTTCTTTCTCCAATGCTAGAGTGCTCCAAGAATTCTCCAAGTGTGAAAGAGTATGATAGAAAGAGAATAGAGAAAGAGTTCCAAAAATGAATGGACAAAATCTTTTGAAATGATCCTCATAAGCCTTTTGAAGATTAAGACCTCTATTTTCTTCAATTTCCATTATTTTCCTTCAATTTCCTCCTCACATGAAACCTATTACATTTCACCTTCATTTTCTCCCATTTTCCATTGTTTTCATAAATAAAATTCAAATTAATGCCTTTTTGCCTTTTCAATCCTTTTCCAATGCCTTTTATAGTTTCCCTTAGCCATAATAAACCAAATGAACACCTCACTAGGATCTTTTTCCCAACATTTAGTTTGGAATATGTGTCCCGTGGCCTTGGTCTTATTTTTCCTTTATTAACTTTATTACATGAATTTTAAGTATGGTTGTTATAAAACCCTCCCTCTTGGGGGAATACCATCCTTGGTGTTCAATGACACCTATAACCAACAAGACCGTTGACAACCAAAACATACTACCCATGGAACTTTATAACTTAGCTCGATTTAGTTTTGAGAATGAACAACCCATTGAAAAGAAAAACCAACATAACCAACATAACAATATGATAAGCATACCACTTATTAGAGCTTTATAACATAGTTTGATGTGGTATTTACATCATACATATTCATATATAGACATAACCAAAACACAACACAACATATATCAAAATACATATGCTCAGCCAGTGAATAGAGAAGTATACATAGCCCGCATCTGATCAGTCATCTACCATGTAGCTTCATCAAGACCAAAGTGCTTCCAATGCACTTTAACTTGCTCGATTGCTCGATTCCAGAGCATGTGCATATTTTCTTGAAAAATGCATTGATGTTCTAGTTGGACTGCTCCTTATGGCTCCATCTGCAATACAGACCAATCAATCACATGATCAACATCATTTACATATCTTTTAAGAAATGAAACATGGAAAACTTCATGGACTTTTACTATCAGAGGCAGTGCAAGTTTGTAGGCCACTAGTCCAATCCTTTCAAGTATCTCGAAAGGCCTGTAATACTGAGGTGCCAACTTCGCACATGAACCAATCCACAAGGATATTTTGTTGGGCTTGTTGTTGTCTCACACATAGATCATGTCCCTAAATCTGATCAAACCATTGACCAAGAGATGACAGTCCACATCCTATTCACCTATACCTTGTTGTTATAACCTATGCCTAAGCTCCTTGTGCCTGTCATCCTATTGTCTTAGCTGTAATATCTGATCCTGTAAATTTGTCCCACATGAAATCATAGATGTTATGTGATTTAATTGTACTCTTCTACCCAGATCATCTGCAACCCTATTCTCTTTTCCTTTAGTGTACTTGATCTCGAATTCAAACTCATTGATCATATCCAACCACCTAGACTACTTAAAATTAATATTCAATTGCTCAAATATGTATCTCAATCCACTGTGATCACTCATCAAGATGAATCATCTACTGAGAGGATAGTTCTTGCACATCTAAAATTCATGAATGTGTTGATTTGGGGTAGCATCAGATGTGTTCTAGCCACAAAAATTGGTGGACAGGCTAAGGCACATGTCATCTCCAATACGCAGAAAGGGTTTGGGAAGATTCTAAATAGTTTGGGAGATATTAAAATAATTAATATTTTTAATGGAGTCCCTAAGTCTAAACTTAGGGAAAATAAAATATTAATGTGAATTAATATAAGGCTGTGTTAGAATGGTCCAAAAGTCATGGATCAAGCTAGATCTAATCTTAGCCATTGAATAGGGACTTAATCTCATCCGTTGATTTGTCAACAAGAAAAGTATAAGAGGAGGCTTAAGGGTCACTTTGAGAACACACCGAGTGGATCAAGATTTCGACTTTCTCAGGCTGGATTTGTTGAGGAAGTTGAGAGAGTGGTCAATGTTCTAGCTGAGGGGAAATGAATACAGAAGCAGAGAGGCAGAGATAGCACCAGGAGGATTAGTGTAGTAGCTGAGTGTGAGGGACATAGAACCAGCTAGGGGTTTAGACAAAGCCAACCAGGGCTCATGTAGAGACAACCAAGAGCTGTGGAGTGCCTCCAGAAGCTAACACAGGCCAAGCCAAAGTGACGCTGGGAAAATCTTGGGCTAGAAAGGGCTGACATTGTCCCTAGAGGCTGATGCTAGGGTTTCATGGGGAAGATTAGAGCTATGAAGCTACCGGAGTGATTATCTGGGGTTTCAGCCGGAACATCTGTCTCTGACTGAGGGGTACTACTATCGAGATCATTCTTTGTTGGGTGAGCTGGTTTTGGCACCTAGATTGTATTTAGAAACTGCATAATAATACAACCCTCAGATAGCTTCACTAGTTTTCCCGCATTGGGTTTTTCTAGGGACATTGGTCCAAAAACAACAGTGTCACTTGTGTGCTTGTTTTGTTTCCTTCAGTTAATGATCTCTAATGTGTTGAGCATGTACTTGTATTTATTTTCAGCATTTACATTGTAAATAGCTTGTTAATTAATCAGAAAAAGTAGGTAGAAATAAATCAGAAAGTACATGAAGGGTTTCTAACGGGTTAGACTTAGAAATTCCAAGATGGTATCAAAGCGTGGCTGCAGATCATAGGAGAATAGAGGACATCATCCAAGTAGAGTAGCAGTAGCAAAAAATAGTTGTCCCGAGTGACAGAAGTTGTTCCTAGTAAAGAAGCAGCAAGGAAGCGGTGACGGAGTGCCTACATCATCAAGTCTGAGCTGGGAAGAGGATCAACACAGTGGCAGAGGGGAGTACACTCGACCTACATAGTGCCTAGTCATCTTTCTCAGTGAGGAAGGATTGACGACCATGGCCACGAGGTGAAATTTTGCTGGCGTCAGGATTGTACAGAGCCTAGAAGCTCTAACCTTCAGGTTGTTGGGGCTTAGGAGGCTGTCGGTAAGTTGCAAAGTTAAACTGGTGGTGTACTATAGTCAGAACAATACCTAACAAGGCAAGACCAAGGAGGACGGAGTTGCTGACGAGGATTTCTAACAAAGGAATCCAGATCAGTGGTGCGGTTGCACTAAGAATCGGAGTGGGGGAATCTTGACATTGGTAGAGGGGTTTCTAGGATGGAAATCGAGGCTCAGAGGGAGTCACACCGAGAACTTCCAGGAGGGAAGTAGAGGAGTAGTGAGATGGAAGTGAACGGGGTAAGAGATGAGGACAGACTGGACAGAGCCTCAAACTTCATAGTCTAGAAGGCGAGAATCTTATCCATTCTAGATAGGAATCGTGTCAAGCACTTCACCTTGGGAACAATATCTATCCTAGTTGACCCCACTGATAACGTCAAGTACGAGGAGGCAATGGTGAGGGCCAAGAGCATCATTCTTGATGAGGTCAAGGACCATGTAGTACCACATATTTCTGAAAAGGACATGACAAATGAGATGTCGAAGGCCCTAAATAAATTGTACCAGCATACTTCTATGTAGAAAAGGATGTTACTACAAAATCAGCTCCGGTCATACCAGATGTAGAAGGGAGAATAGATCAACCCCTTCCTCGGTTGATTGATGGATATCCAGGATCGGCTAACCTCCATAGGAGCCACACTGAATCAAGAATTGATGGTGAGAATGACCTTAAACACAATCTTAGAAGACTGGGAGGTGTTTCTCCAAATCATACTGGGCAGGGAAACCCTTCCAGATTGGGAGGAAATGTGGACAGCTCTTTACCAAGAAGAGGTCAGACGGTTGAGCAAGGTGGGAAGAAACGGAAAGGAAATCAGAATCAAGAAGGAGGAGGAGGTGGATGCTGCCCTAGCATCTGAGGGAAAGTAAGAGAAATGGGAGAAGAAGGACCTCTCAAAGGTAAAATTCTTCCATTGTGAGGAACTGGGTCATTATTTGATCCTCTGTCCAAGGAAGAAGAGCAAGGGAGAGGCCTCTGAGACCAAGGTTATGCCAAAAAGGGGAGAAAAGAAAGTGGAAATAGACGATGACTGTGACATGAGTGCACGCACTCCACTTGAGTGGAAGTGAGGAGACATCGAGCCGTAGTTAGACAGACTATAGGCGATGAGGGGCAGTATCCTCGAGGTACCTGACCTCTTGGACTATACCTTGCTACGGGGGCCCTGAAGAGGAGTAGTAGAATTGGAAGATGTCAACAGAGACATATGCAGATGGAGAAATAGAGGGGGCTATAGTGTAGGATTCCCAGCACAGCATGAGGCAGCAGTGCGAGAAGCACGACAGTGTTACACCAAGTGTAAGATGGCATAGAGAGGTGTGCAACAGTGCAAGATGCACGGAATAGTTGTAGTAAAATAGAGGCAAAAAAGGGAGAACTTGTCAATGACAGAGGGAGCTTAAAAATCATGGGTGTCTCTAGCCTGATGGAGATGTTAGAGTTGGGAGATCAGTTACTTACTTCTCAGTAACTGGGTGGTAGTGCAGCAGTTAGCAGTGACAGTGCTATGGGCAGCACGATGCAACAGGCTGAGAGGGAGTTGCAGTACAGATGCAGCAGTGGCAATGGCAGGGCCATGGGTAGTAGTATAGGATGCAACAATGCAGATGATGGGTAGCATGCCTAACATAAGCATAGGGACCAATCTCGGATGATCAGGGTGATACTCAGTGAGGAGTATTGCTAGAGCATAGTCCTCGCTAAGAGAGAGTGTTGATTTGGGGTAGAATTAGATGTGTTCTAGCCATGAAAATTGGTGGAGAGGCTAAGGCACATGATATCTCTAATACCCAGAAAGGGTTTGGGTAGATTCCAAACGGTTTGGGAGATATTAGAATAATTAATAGTTTTAACGGAGTCCCTAAGTCCAAACTTAGGGAAAATAAAATATTAATGTGGATTAATATAAAAGTGTGCTAGAATGGTCCAAAAGTCATGGATCAAGCTAAATATAATCTTAGCCATTGATTAGGGACTTAATCTTAGTCATTGATTTATCAACGAGAAAAGTATAAGAGGAGGCTTGAGGGTCACTTGGAGAACACACCGAGTGGATCAAGATTTCGACTTTTTGGGGCTAGGTTTGCTGAGGAAGTCAAGAGAGTGATCAGAGTTGAAGCTGAGGGGAAGTTAATATAGAAGCGAAGAGGTTGATATACCACTAGGAGGATCATTGCAATAGCTGAGAGTGAAATACGTAGAACTAGACAGGGGTTCACGCAGAGCCAGTCAGGGGTCACGCAAAGACAACCAAGAGTTGCATAGTGCCTCAGAAGGCCAGCGTGGCTGACACAGAGGGCGAGAGGGCTGATGCAGTGCCTCTAGAGGCTGATGCAAGCTAAGCCAGAGTGACATTGGGCAAAAGTTGGGCCAAAAATGGATGGCGTTGTCCCTAGAGGCTGACATTGGGGTTTCGTGGGGCAGATTGGAGTTGTGACACTGTCAGAGTGATTATTCGGGGTTTCAGTTCGAACATATGTCTCTGACTAAGAGGTACTACTGCTGAGATTATTCTCTATTGGGTGAGCTTGTTTTGGCATCTATATTGTATTCAAAAATTGCATAATAATAAAACCATCAGATCGCTGCAGCGATTTTCCCGCATTGGGTTTTTCTGGGGACATTGGTCCAAAAACAACGGTGCCACTTCTGTACTTGTTTTGTTTCCTTCAGTTGATGATCTGTAATGTGTTGAGCATGTAGTTGTATTTATTTTCAATATTTACATTGTAAATAACTTGTTAATTAATCATAACAAGAAGGCAGAAATAAATGAGAAAGTACATCAAGGGTTTCTAATGGGTTAGACTTAGAAATTACAATAGAGTGATTACTTCCAACTTAGGATCATGCATCACATAGTTTTTCTCATTCTCATTCAATTTCCTTGAGTAGTAACATAACATTTGTCCCTTCTGCATTAGGACTCTTCCAAGTCCTCTTTTGCAAGCATTTGTACACACCATGAACTCTTTGTCTAGATATGCAATATTTAGAACTGGAGAATTTGTAAGCAACTACTTCAACTACTCAAAATTGGTTTCACATTCTTCTATCCATTCAATTTTTTTCCTTATTGTTGCAATGATGTGATAGCATAGGAAATATGTGAGAACTAGTTATTGATGAACCTCCTATAGTAACCTGCTAACCCCATGAATGATCTCACCTCATCCAAATTCCTTGGAGCTTCCCATTCCATAATTTCTCTTATCTTTTTCTGATCCACTATTATGCCTTCCTTGGAAACAACATGTCACAATTAATGTAACCTTTGTCTAAAAGAAACTACATTTGCTAAGATTGGCATACAATTGATGCTCTCTTAGCAATCTCAATATTGGTGCTAAGTGTTCGACATGTTCCTCCTCATTCTTAGAATATATAAATATATCATCAATGAATACAATATCAAACTTGTCAATATAAGGATGCAACACATTATTCATCAAACAAATAAAATTAGCTCGAGCATTAGTCAAATGAAAAGGAACCACAACAAACTCATAATGCCCATACCTAGTCCGAAATGTAGCCTTGTAGATATCCTATTATTTGATGCATACCTGATGGTAACCTGGTCTCAAATAAATCTTCGAGAATAATTTTTCTCCCTTCAACTAATTGAGAAAGTCATCAATCCTCAGAAATGCATACCTGTTTTCGATGGTTACCTTGTTCAACTTCATGTAATAAATGCACAACCTGGGAGTACCATCCTTCTTCTTTATGAACAACATCGGTGCACCCCAAGCCAAGACACTTGGCCTAATGTATCCCTTGTCAAGCATTTCGTTCAATTGCAACTTCAATTCCACTAACTCTAGAGTGCTCATCCTATAACATACCTTCGATGTTGGTGTTGCCCCCTGTACGAATGCAATAGAAAAGTATACTTCCCTATGAGGCCGAGACTCTGAAATCTTTGCTAGAAATACATCCTAAAACTACTACAAAATCGTGTATCTTCTCCATACCTCTACATCATCAACATCCTTACATTTATCACTAGAAATATGCATTGCAAATAACACACACCCTTTCCTATGACTGTGGTTTTCCAACATAGTTGTAACCATTCTAATTAATGTATCCTTCTTCTTACCCTGCAAGAATCTTTATTCTCCACTTTCATCCAAACAATCAATAGACTTCTCATAACAATCCACCTTAATCATGTGAAGATAACACAAATCCATACCTTGAATCATATTGTATGATCCCAACAGAAGTACATTCAAATGCACTGATGTAAGCATATTATTCAACTCAAATGCATAAGTTCTTACCCAAAGATGAACTCTTTTCTTAGTACATGTGGCCAACTGCACTAACCAAGTCTCTGCATGCACTTCTTTATTCAAACCACACTTATCCACATCCACTAGGTCAGGATTAACATAACTATAATTAGATCTAGGTTCAATCAAAACAGAAACAACTTGATCGCAAATATTATTGTCCATCTCGATAATAGATTCTTGGTGATCCGCTTGCCTGTTATCCAATGTTGCATAGATCTGAGGAGTGCTATTCCTAACATCCCCAACTATATGTGCCTCTTGTGCATTATATATATGAGGTAGTGTTGTAGCGGCTACAACCACCCTCCAAAATTTTTCCTTAGCTTCGTTTTGGAGCCTCCCTACCATCCTGTCACAACACCTTGTCTTGCTTCGTCAAGTACACAAGGTTCAGTGTTTTTCTTGCACAAAGGAAACCTGTCAATCACATCTTGATGCATTCCCCTCAAGGGTTGTTCATCCAGACTTGGTCCAGTTGCAGGCTGAGTAGCACCCCCAAGAAATTGTGCATTTCTAGAGGGCAACCAACCTTCCCTCTAGAAATTGTGTAATCTTGTCTGGTAGCCTACTGGGCTCCAGAATTGTGCAATTCTACCATTCAAACCTCACAGTGAAAATTGCACAATTATCCCTAGTAGGGCTTCTCAACTGATAATTTGTGCAATTCTAGGTAGCAGTTAGCTGCTTTACCCATAAATTACACAAATCTCCTGGGTAGCCAGCCCAACTCCTAGCCAGGAATGCACATTTCCTTCCAGCAGTTGAGAAACTTCATCCATGAGCAATTGGGTTGACCAGTTCCACCTGGGACCAAGGAAAATTGACTTACATGCATGGCTTTCTTTTTTCTGGAATAGAAAAAGGCAACATGCAAAAGGCATCCCATGATTCAGGGAGCTATTTTTAGCAGTTGGAGGTTACATGCAAAGTTTGTTTAGAAACTTTCCTCCAAGTGCCACTTTTTCCTATATTTGTGGAATGCACATCATGAGATCAAAACTTATTTATTCAACTTATCAGAGCTCATTCTTTCACATCTATCTTGGAGCTCTGACATCCCACGTCATATGTAGGACTCTTCGACACATCCGGCTCAACTATTCAAGGGTAAGTGGCCTTAACTTGTCTTTCTAAGAATTTATGTCATTTTTTTTTGTTTCACTTGTGTGAATGTTGTTTGATAGATTTCTTTAAATTCTTGTTGTATTCTACATGTATACTAGCTTGTACTAGCACCATTTTAGTTTTCGTTGCTATCTCACTGTTGTCGTATGCATGAAATTTTTTTGCACGAACAGTCACCGATTCCGTGACTCACTTCACCCACATGCATGTTGATCTGTTTATTGAATATTTCATTCATGTTTGCATGCAATCTCAATAACTTATACTTTCACTTAGTGTTTCCATGTATTCACTTTCATATTCGCTTTCAGTTTCCCGTCGGTGAGTCTAGCCAACCTTGGCCTGGACTCTGCCCCACTGAGACAACATTGCGCACTCTAGGGAAGGAAGGCTCTGTCTTCCTCTCCATAAATGCACATTTCTTCACAGCCACTATCCTCTAGGACTATTTTACACATTTTTGAGGGACAGTGACTATTGGCCCAGAAAATTGTGCAATGCAATCCCTGAGCCTACAATCACTCTTTGCTAGAATTGCACATTACATAGATCCAGTAGCCAATATTGCCTCCTAGATAGCCCAGACTACCTTTTTCACACATCTAGTAGCTAGTCACTCAGCCTCGGAGAATAAACTGTGCAATCTTTACAATTAGTTCCTCGGTATGTGCTATGTCATTCCCCGAATTTGCTTTGGTTTTCACTAACAGATTTCTTGCCATGCATGTTTCTTTGTCTCCATATCTTTTAGGTATTCATCTGCCTCTTATTAGTACATGATCAATGGCCTCCAAGGGAGCGGGATCATAGGACACTGACGAAATGCAGCTGGAGCAACAGTTGAGCGAGTGTCTGCGTGTCTACCGATCTATGTAGATACAAAGTTGCTTCTAGACAAGGACATCAAATTGAAGTGAAAAGAGCTCAATGAATCATTTGTAGGCACTTTTGAGGAAGACCATAAAGACCATCACGTGTATGTGAGCATTCACAAGTCTGTCTTGTACTAGATTGCATGCAGATGCCCCCCGTTCTCATGCGTGGACATGATACATTGGATCGTCTCTCAAATTGATCCTGAGATGATGACCTTGAGCAGTGTCAGTGGGACAAAGCTTGCAACCTTCTGGGCATGAGATTATGATGAGATGTATTAGATGTCAGAGGTCATGACTATCATGAATACTCCGTTTAGCTTACCCAATAGCAGTGCTAACTCCAGAGACATTCTGAAGAACTGGGTAAAGGAGTTAGCTTGATTCAGGGTGACACTCAAAAATATCTACAAGATGAAGATAATGTGGAAGGCGTATCAATACTTGGTCATATTTGCATGTCGACTATATGACCAAGAAAACACAAAAACCTTCCCATAGAGTTGGGTGATCACACTAGACGAACTAGCTAGAGAAAGAAAACCATGTAACTAGTCCGGTAGGTTGGCTCATTAGCTCAAGGAACAAGTAACGAAGGCTCAACAATTAGCCATTGGTATGCATGCAGATATTTACATGTCCTCCTACATATTAGATGCAATATGTGCCATATAGGAGTTCCCGGGTTTGGAATGGGCATGGTCACTAACGGAGACTGTTGTGAACAAATATTTCAAGTTGTTATTCGAATGCAGCTTCAGAGGAGTAATCACATGAATATATGATCATTTTTTCACCCTAGTTTACAAGATGATATTCGAATAGGATCCATCCTGGATGTCAAAGGAAGCCATGAACGAACTGATAGACATTTTTTATTGGTATGCCTCACCGTCTGACACCTTCATCCGAATGTTCAGCACGGAGAAGCCTCCACATGTTCTAATGAAATTTGCCTTGGACATACTTGTCATGCAAGAAGTATCATATCACATCTCGGCAAGATTGACAGTTATACTACATTGGAAGAAGAAGGTACCTTGACCTGCTCCTCCATTGTGGATTGGGTTATATGATATCCTGAGTATCAAGCAAGCGAATGTCGAAGTAGAATTGATGAAGAAGTACCCATTTGACCTCTGAATCTACAATCCATAGGACCCACATTGCATTGTGAAGGATCATTGCACAAGAGTACATTTCAACTGGATCCACGAGGCATTTCGTTGAACCAAGGAGGACCGATGGAGATATTGCTATAGTTTCTCCAAACCCAATGAATAGGTTAGCTTCGTTGTAGAGTGGTTAGCGAAGCAACATCACGCAACATCACGGAGACCACCAACACCACCAAAGGTAGTAGTAGCAAAGGTAAGCATACTAGTGCGTGACAAAGGTAAAAGGAAGATTGTCGATCGCATGGAGGAGGAGCAAAGTTGCAAGTTCCGAGAAGATCCATTAGTAGAGAAAGCAGCTATGGCTATAGATGCAAAGAGGCACAAGCGCGACATGTGAATCGCGCAAAGGTAGAGGGATAAGAGAATAATGGAAGAAGTAGAGGAATTGCATGAGCTGAGGGAGTAACTCTGAAAGGATCAAAAGCTACACAAACAAGAGAGGGAAGAGCAGCAGCAATAGATATAGCAGGGGGCGCAACATGTGAAAATGGATGAAACAATGCCCGTACACATAGTGGACTTATCAGATTAGCTGGCATCAACCAGACATGGTGAACCATCGTAGGAGCAAGACTTTTCTCATGAGAT
Source organism: Pinus taeda (assembly GCA_000404065.3). Taxonomy (NCBI): domain Eukaryota; kingdom Viridiplantae; phylum Streptophyta; class Pinopsida; order Pinales; family Pinaceae; genus Pinus; species Pinus taeda. The sequence continues at coordinate 17,933 of APFE030437984.1, read as the reverse complement.
AAAACAAGCACTTCAATAGTTGGATGTAGACATGGAGCAGTAGGAGTTGGAATAGGACACCGACCTCATGCCTCATCACCAAGTGGTCGATTTACCGGCTTCACCGAATCTAGATGATGAGAAAGTCTCAAGTGACCAAGAAGGCACTAAGATCCTTAGTGATCAGCTGGAAGGAGAGATGCACAACATCTCATTTGACGAATCTCAACATATATTTGTACAGTCTCGTAGAGCGTCAACTCCAGAGGATCATACATCTCCTGTGCAAGTTCAAGAATGAGTGATCATGACTGATGTGTGCAAACATCTAGCATCCTTGGCCAATGCAACCAGAGTGTATGCCGAAGCCACTAGCTCAAGTATTCACTTTTTGATAGTTGAGAATGAGTGAATGGCAAAGGAACTATAAACGACCAAGCAAGGAGGAGATTTGGTGATAGTGTATGCCCGAGATGAACTGAAGAAGGAAATACTAGATGAATTATTGTCCCTCAACACAGTTATGCGAGTGTTGTACTCCAGTTTGGTACTATGCATAAGGCAGTCGTCCATCTCAATGGATGGAAGCAACGATGTGCTAGAAGAGCACGTATCTTGATGAACTTGCATGTTGTTGTTGATGACATGCAAACATGGACGATGAAATACAAGGGAGCCTTGCTTCACTTGCCTAAGATGATGAAGGCCAACGTGGTTGAGCTAAAGGCACGTATCTGGGGTTAGATCTGGAACTATGAAGAGCTCCCGTAGCTCATCACTATTATACAAGCTTCCCATGTACGAGTATTCAAGAGTATGGATGTTGTGGTGCACACACATGTGATCCCATCTACTGGGACTCTCACCCCGATAAAGACAAAAAAACAAGTCCAACTAGAGCTTGAATCATACTTTGACGAGTTGATGCACATTGCCACTAGCCTAGACTTGCCCATTAGTGCAGACATCATGCACAAGTATGTTGCTGGTTTGGGCACATTGAAGACAATGATGCACATGATTTCAGATGAGTTGGACAAAGGAGCCTGATAAGTGTACTAGGATGTTATGGAGGCAAGAGTTAGGTTTGAGACATATGTCGCCATCAAACACATGGACACCATCAAGGAATACTGATCTTGGCATCAGTATGTTACTATTGATCAGCATGAAGATGTTGAGGAGTTAGACTTCCATGGTTGTCTCAATCATAGTGATGTTTAGCATGGCTTTCTCAAGCCATTTTGTTTCACATGGGTAGATGTGCATTTTAATGTAATGTCTTGTGAAGTGTAAGTCAAATGTGAATAGTTGGACGTAACAATCATAGAGTAGATGAAGAGTCATGAGGGTAGTTTACTATCACAAAGGGGAATGTCAAGGGTCACCCCACCCTTTGCTATAAATATTCCATCATAACTCATTGTATAGGCTTTTGGTCAGCCAAGCTTCTGATAAGACTATCTTGGAGAGAGGTTGGACAATATTGTAATGAACCTTAGCTTCTCCACTGCGCAGAGCTAGTAAATCTCTTTGGAGGAGCAAGCAGATGTGGCTGTAACATTCCACTATTGGAACTAGTTATTGGACATGGATGTATTGTATGACTAGAACTTACACTTTTTATATACAACACATTTCATGCATATGTTGTATTGTATTTTATGCTATTTGGTTTACTCTAAATGATATATGTATTGGTTTTCTTACGCATGCATGTATAGACTATTATGTATAAGTATGTATGAATCTTTCTGAAATGTGTTGTTAGTTTAACCATCACTTTGGATTGCTTGCTAACTTTCCTTCCATGTTGTGATGTATCTTTGCTCGTGTGTTCCCTTCCAAGCCAAGTGCTATCATAGGTTTCCAAGGGGCACAATCATCTCAACCCCCATGTGTTGGAACTTCTCATGCACCTTCCTTGACTCACTACAGCTGTCACACCCTTGCTACCAACAAAGTTATCTTACCTTCCTCTGCGCAAAATCGTGGTCAAGGCATCGCCCTACGACCCACTGCTAGGACTCCTACACCAAATGGTCTGAGGTCTAATTGGGACTTCTTACTGGGGAGATCCCATGACATGTTGGTGGGTCCAACACCATCAGCATTTCTGGTGCTAGAAAGAGGGCTAGATGATAGCTGTGTCCTCTCATCCGGTTTTCTACATTTTCATATCTTTCATGGATTCTTGCACTCTTTTCCCCCAACGATTTTTTTCGAATCATGAAGATGTCACCATCATGAGGGATTGTTTTGATCACTTGTCCACTTACATGTATGATGGTGAAGGAAAAGTGGCCTGACCTGAGTACTTACATGGCTTTCTTTCCATGCTTCATGAGGAAGATGGGTGTTCTATCGAATAGGCCAGCTTGCTGCTTTCATAGACACTTCCCAAATCTCCACTTCAATGGTTGTGCAACCTATCAGCTGAGAACATTCACTCACTTGAGCACTTCTGTGACCTCATTGAAGACACCTTCTATCATTTTGATCTAGACCATATTGACCAAAAAATGCTATAGCAATGGAAGGCTCCACATGAATCGATCATGGATTTTTGGTAACACTTCCGTGACTTGCAGTTTCAAGCTCCGAGGAGCCAGATGAAATTCCTCTATCTTTGGGACTGATTCAAGTATTTCCTTAAGAAATTTGCCCATCCAAAGAAGAGGTTTGAAATCAAGCCTCTCTCAACATTCTTCAGTGAGGAATATGCGCAATCTCATGTGGATGCAGTCACTATCTCGACTGATTATCCACCATCCATTCATTAAATAGCTCCACCACTACTGAGTGATGTTGACGATCATGCTCACACACCTCTTCACCTTTCACATCCTCCCAACATCACTTCACTTAATTTTTACACAGACAGGGTTTGAGTCCATCGAGTTGTCATATGCATACTGTTCCAAAACATTCGTCTTCCCACTTAGTTGTTCCTCTGAATGATACTATCTTGTGTTATTCTATTCTGGACTCTACACTTGTTGTGAAAGAGGAACAAGCCTTTGATGCAGTTGGTATTGCACAACCAACATGCACTGTCATTCATGAAGAGTATGAGTGGGAGCTTGAGCAACAACACTCGACGAAGGATGATTCCCTTCCATCCGAGCCTCCTCCGTTCCTTCTTGACATCTTTGGTGAACCTGCCATCCATGATTTCACATGTGTATCTCCATCCATGGATGCACCCATTGTTGATCCCTCATAGGACACACCAGATGTTAGTCCATCATTCGACATTGGAGAGGATAAGTTATTCATTGAAAATTCACTTGATCTTTCATTTGTCTTTTCCGAAAACACAGAGGATGAGTTTGTTCGCTTTTCATCTACCCCTCTGTTTGATTCATGTGATCATGAGGATGCCGATCAAATCATTGATTTTTCTGATCATTGTTGTCATGATCCATTTACTCCCATATTTGATCACGATCATGACTCTATCGTAGTTGATCTTTCAAAGTCACTGGTCTATGATGATCTATCTGGCAAGGAAGTTGAAACACCCAAGACTGTAAAGGCACTTCAACCCAAGCTGATGGTTATGTCAAGTCCTCGCTCTCTTGGGGTTAGTCTCACTTCCGATCATGAAATTGTTCAATCACCCAAGGCTCCTCATCACTCATCTCTATCCATTAAAGATCATTCTCACACATAGATCATACATCCTCCACTTGAACTACACGATCCCATCGCTCATGAATTGGAGGAATATTACATTGCAAGCACGTGTGCATGACACAAGTTATCTTTATTTCTTTCGTTTGCTTGCATGTCACTGTCAAGAGTGTACTTATGCCTCAAATTTGCATGTAGTGTCACATAGCACCATGATAAGTCCACAGACTTCTCGTCATGCACTTGCACTCAATTATGTCCCATGGGCACTTTGAAAAACGAAGTGTGGTTTTCTTCATTGTTATATATTTCTTGCTTGCTGGTTTTCACAACTGGGTTTCTCACAGACCAAGCCTTAACCAACATGGGTCAACCAATGCGTTTGTCATTGCATTGGAAATATCACTTCACATGGTCAGGCCCATGCACCATTAGCTTAGGAGTAGGATTACTGTTTGCTTTCAGTCAGTTTGCTTGCATGCTTGTTTTCTTACTTACTTTGTTTCCTTGTTTGACTACTTGATTGTTTGCTTACTTGCTTTTCTTTTGCTTTTGCTTTTGCTCTTGCTTCGCTTTGTTGTTTTTTAGTTCACTTGTTTCGTTCGCAGGTTAGTTTCGCATGAAACCATGCATGAATCTTGAAACATGTTGGGTAAAGTACAAGAGGGCTTCTACAGCTATCACTACTTTGTTATCTATCATCCTACCTCTGTATAAATAACTTGTTATTTTTAGTCCATGATACGTCGAATGAAAATACATATTGTTGGAAGTGAACCTTGGTGAAAACACAACGATTCCATGCTAACTAGTGTCACCTACTCTAGTCGGTTGTTTTTGGGGCAGCCCTTTTCAGCTCAGTCAAGTAGAGTAAGGTGAGGGGGAAACACTTAACAGGCATGTCAAAGGTATAATAAACTACTTCTCTACTGGAACAACCTATTATGCTGTCAATAAGTCAAGATCTCCTCTTCCACCTTTGAAATGAATAAGTGCTATGAATAGTGGAAAAATGAAAAAGTCAAAAAATTCAAAATTCAAAATGAATAAGGCAAAAGAAGAGAAAGGCTTCCTGCACAGGGAAGTGATGCATGTAACTCCACCAGGGTACTCACCAGGATCATTGGTAGTAGAGCCATGCTTGCATTCGTATGTGAATCCGTTAAGGTACTGTGTAGGCCTGTTGGCAGTGGAGAAACACCACAGATGAAACTAAGACTCTGACAATTATACTGCTTGTGCACTAATATATCCCTCAACCCCAATCGAAACAACTGTTTTGCCTTGGCTAGGAATGTGTGCCAATCAACCAAGAGCTTGGAAGATGCTACATCTTACAACTAAGCTAGTGTGAAACCAAGATGATTTGACAACTGAACAATACTTCTAGAGGTTTTAGACTTGCTTTTCATGAACAAGGTCGATTTAGAGAGCTCGAGTTCTACCAATGTGTCACCAAGTGTTGTAGCGGCTACAACCACCCTCCAAAATTTTTCCTTAGCTTTGTTTTGGAGCCTCTGTATCAACCTTTCACAACACCTTGTCTTGCTTCGTCAAGTACACAAGCTTCAATGTTTTTCTTGCACAAAGGTAGTCTGTCGATCACAGCTTGATGCATTCCCCTCATAGTTTGTTCATCTAGACCTGGTTCACCCACAAGCTGAGCATATCCCCCAAGAAATTGTACATTTCTATAGGGAAACCATCCTTCCCTCATGAAATTGTGCAATTCAGTGTGGCAGCCTGCTGAGCTCCAGAATTGCGTGATTCTGCCAGTCAACCCTCACAGTTAAAATTACACAATTCTGCTAGTCAACCCTCACAGTGAAAATTATGGAATTTTCCCCAGTAGGGATACTTATCCCAAAATTTGCGGAAATCTGGGTAGCAGTCAGATGTTCTACCCAAATATTGTGCAAATCTCCTAGGCAACCAGTTGAGCTACCAACTAGAGATGCACATTTCCTCCCAACAGTTGAGTAGCTTCATGCATGAGCAGTTGGGTTGACCAATTCCACCCAAGACCAAGGAAACTTGACTTGGATGCATGGCTTTCTTTTGCCTGGAATAGAAAAAGGAAACATGCAAAAGGAATCCCATGATTATAGGAGCTATTTTTAGGAGCTGGAGGATACATGCAAAGGTCATTTAGAAACTTTCCTCCAAGTGTCATTTTTTCCTAGATTTGTAGCATGCACGTCATGAGCTAAAAAATTATTTATTCAATGCATCAGAGCTCATTATTTCACATCGATCTTGGAGCTATGACATCCCATAGCACATCCGACTTAGTTATTCATAGGTAAGTGGCCTTAACTTGTCTTTTTCAACATTTCTATCTCCTTTTGTGTTTGTGCTTGTGTGAGTGTTGTTTGATTGATTTCTTTGAATGCTTTTTGTCTTTTACATGTATACTAGCTTGTACTACCATTGTTTCAGTTTTCATTGCTATCTCACTATTGTCACATGCATGAAACTGTTTTGCACGAATGGTCTCTGATTCGGCGACTCACTTCACCCACATGCATGTTGATCTCTTTATTGAATCTTTCTTTCATGTTTTCATGCATTGTAAATCACTTTTTCTTTCACTTAGCATTGCCATGTATTCACTTTCATATTCGCTTTCAGTTTCCGTCGGCGAGTCTAGCCATTCATGGCCTTGACTTAGCCCCACCGAGACAGCATTGCGCAATCTAGGGAAGGAAGGCTTTGTCTTCCTCTCCATAAATGCGCATTTTTGCGCAGCCACTATCCTCTAGGATTGTTTTGCCCATTTATGACGGACAGTGACTATTGGCCTAGAAAATTGCATAATGCAGTCCCTGAGCCTACAGTCACTTCCAGTTGGAATTGCCCATTATGCAACCCCAGCTGCCATTAGCCAGTTTGTATTGCGCATTGCACAGATCCAGCAGCCAGTCTTTCCTCCCAGATAGCCCAGACTACCTTTTGCACAGTTTTGGCAGTAAGTCACCTAGCCTCCCAGAAGCAATTGTGCAATCTTGCCTATTAGTTCCCCGGTATGTGCTATGTCATTCCCCAAATTTTCTTTGGTTTTCACTGACATATTTCTTGCCATGCATGTTGCTTTGTCTCTAGATATTTCATGTTTTCATCCAAATATTATATGTACATGATAAATCGCCTCCAAGAGTGTAGTATCACAGGATACTGACAGAAATGCAGCTAGAGCAGTAGTTGAGCGAGTGTCCTCATGTCTACTGATCTATGAACATACAAAGTTGTTTCTAGACAAGGACATCAAACTGAAGTGGCAAGAGGTCAATGAAGCAATTGTAGGCACTTTTGAGGAAGACCTCGAAGACCATTAGGTGTATGTGAACATTCACAAGTCTGGCTTGTACCAGATTGCATGCACATACCCCGCATTCCCATGCGTGGACCTGATACTTTGGATTGTCTCTCACACTGATCCCGAGACGATGACCTTGAGCAGTGTCAATGGGAAGAAGCCTGCAACCTTCTCGGCACGAGATTATGATGAGATGTATCAGATGTTATAGGTCATGACTATCATGAATATTCCCTTCAGCTTACCCAATAACAGTGCTAACGGCAGAGACATTCTGAAGAACTGGGTAAAGGAGCTGGCTCGATTCAAGTTGACACCCAACCATATCTACAAGACGAAGATACTGTGGAAGGCATATCAATACTTGGTCATATTTTCATGTCAACTATATGGCCAAGCAAGCACGAAAACCTTCCCATAGAGTTGGGTGATCGCACTAGACCAATTGGCTAGAGAAGTAAAACCATGTAACTGGTCTAGCATGTTGGCTCATCAGGTTAAGGAACAAGTAACGAAGGCTCGACAGTCACCATGAGGTATGCATGTAGAGATTTACATGTCCGCCTACATCTTAGATGAAATTTGTGCTTGACAGGATTTCTCGGGTTTGGAGTGGGCATGGTCACTAGCGGAAAATGTTGTGAACACATATTTCAAGTTGTTGTTCGAATGTAGCTTCAGAGGAGTAATCACACTTCTATCCAATCATTTTGTCACCCTAGTTTACATGATGATATTCAAACATGATCCACCCTTCATGTCAAAGGAAGAAATGGAGGCACTGATAGATATTGCTGATTGATATGCCTCCCCATACAACACCTTCATCTAAATGTTCAGCATGGAGAAGCCTCTACATGTTCTACCAAAGTTTTCCTTGGACATACTTGTCATGCAGGAAGTAGTATATCACATCTCGGAAGGATTGATAGCTAGACTACACTAGATGAAGAAGGTACCTTGGTCTGCTCTTCCATTGTGGATTGGGTTATATGAGATCCAAATTATCAAGCAAGCGAATGTCAAAGCAGAACAGATGAACAAGTACCCATTCGACCTCCGAAGCTAGAATCTGTATGACCCACATTGCATTGTGAAGGATCAATGTATGAGATTATAATTCAACTGGATCCATGGGGAATTTCATTGGGCCAAGGAGGACCTATGGAGATATTGTTGTAGTTTCTCTAGACCCAATGAATAGGTTGGCTTCACTGTGGAGTGGTTAGCGAAGAAACATGAAGCAACATCATGGAGAGAACCAACACCAGCACCAGCAGTAGCAGCAGAGGCAAGCATACCAGTGTGCGAAAAAGGTAAGAGGAAGATTATCAATCACATGGAGGAGGAGAAAAGCTACAAGTTTCGAGCAGATCCATTAGTAGAGAAATAATTTGTGGCTATAGAGGAAAAGAGGCACTAGTGTGACATGCAAAATGCATAAAGGCAGAGGGATAAGAGAAGAATGGAAGAAGCAGAGAAGGAGTTGCATGAGCTGAGGTAGAAACTCCGAAAGAAACAAAAACTGTGCAAACAAGAGAGGGAAGTGCAACAACAACAAATACAACAGGGGGTGCAATATGTGCAAACAAATGAAATAGCACCTGTACAGGTAGTGGACTTATCGGATCAGATGGCATCCAGGAGCAAGACTTTGCTCATGAGATAGAACAAGCACTTCAACAGTTGGATGCAGACATGGAGTAGCAGGAGTTGGAATAGGACACCAACCTCATGCCTCATCACCAAGAGGTTGACTTACCCGCTTCACCACATCCAAATGATGAGAATGTCTCAAGTGACTAAGGAGGCACTGAGATCCTTGGTGATCAACTGGAAGGAGAGGTGCATAACATCTCATGTGACAAATCTAAACATAGATTTGTGCAGTCTCTCAGAGTGTCAACTCTGGAGGATCATACATCTCTTGTGCAGGTTGAAGAACGAGTGATCATGATTGATGTGCGAAAACATCTAGCAGCCTTGGCCGATGCAACCAGAGTGCATGCCAAAGCCAATAGCTCAAGTTTTCACTTTTTGATCACTGAGAATGAGCGAATGACAAAGGAACTATAGACAACCAAGAAAGGAGGAGAGTTGGTGACAACGTCTTCCCGAGCTAAACTAGAAAAGGAAATACTAGATGAAGTATTGTCCCTTAACACAGTTATGCCAACATTGTACTCCAAGTTTGGTACCATGCATAAGGTAGTCATCCATCTCAATGGATGGCAACAACGATGTGCTAGAAGAGCATGTGTCTTGACAAACCTGCATGTTGTTGTTGATGGAATGCAAACATGGATGATGAAATACAACGGAGCCCCACTTCACTTGCCTAAGATGATGAGGGCCAACGTGGTTGAGCTGAAGGCACGTATCCAGAGTCAGATCCAAGACTATGAAGAGCTCATGTAGCTCATCACTAGCATACAGGCTTCCCATGCATGAGTATTCAAGAGTATGGATGTTGTGGTGCGCATAGATGCGATCCCATCTATTGGGACTCTCACATAGGCGAAGACAAAGAAACAAGTTTGACTAGAGCTTGACTCGTACTTCGACGAGTTCATGTGCATTGCCACTAGCCCAGAGTTGCCCATTAGTGCAGACATCATGCACAAGTATGTTTTGGTCTGACCACATTGAAGACAATGATGCCCATGCTTTCAGACGAGTTGGAAAACGGAGCCCAAGCAGTGTACCTGGTTGCTATGGAGGCAAGAGGCAGGTTCTAGACAGATGTCACCGTGGAGCACACAGACACCATCAAGGACTACCGATCTTGGCATTAGTATGTTATTATTGATCAGCATGAAGACATTGAGGTGTTGGACTTCCATGGCTGTCCAAGTCATATTGATGTCTAGCATGGATTCTTCAAGCAATTTTGTTTCACATGGGTACATGTGCATTGTAATGTAATGTCTTGTCAAGTGTAATTCAAGTGTCAATAGTTGGATGTAATACTCATAGAGTAGATGAAGAGTCATGAGGGAAGTTGAACTGTCATAAAGGGGAATGTCAAGGGTCACCCTGCCCTTTGCTATAAATAGTCCATCATAACTCATTGTATAGGTTTTGGGTTAGCCAAGCTTCTGATAAGACTATATTTGATAGAGCTTGGATAGTATTGTAACGAGCATTAGCTTCTCCATTACGCAGAGCTAGTACATATCTTTGGAGGAGCAGGAGGGTCTAGCTGTAACGTTCCACTATTGGAACTAGTGGTTGGACATGGATGTATTGTATGACTAGAGCTTACACTTCTTTATATAATAAGAGCCAACACGTTTCATGCATATGTTGTATTGTATTCTATGATATCTGATTTACTCTAAATGATATATGTATTGGTTAGCGTACACATGCATGTATGGACTATTTTGTATAAGTATGTATGAATATTTATGAAATGTGCTATTGGTTTAACCATCACTTTGGATTGCTCGCTAACTTGCCTTCCATGTTGTGATGTATCTTTTCTCGTGTGTTCTCTTCCAAGTTGAATGCTATCACATGTTTCCAAGGGGTGCACTCATCTCAACCCCCATGTGTTAGAACCTCTCATGCACCTTGCTTGAACCACTGCACCTGTCACACCCTTGCTACCAAGAGAGTTATCTTACTTGCCTCTGTGCAAAATCACTGTAAGGCATTACCGTACCACCCACTGTTGGGACTCGTGCACTAAATAGTCTAAGGTCTAATTGGGACTTCTTAATGGGTAGATCCCCTGACATGTTTGTAGGTCCAACATCGTCAACAGGTAGACACCCTGATATGATAGGAAATCCCTCTTGAGATGCTTCTTGCCATATATCGAACACTGCAACTTTCCTTTACCATCACCTATATTATTCTACGCTCCAGGCTATGACCCACGTCCCTTTCCAACATAATTAAACTTATTATAAGGAACAACATTCTCTTTCTAACCCACGTTTGATGGCTTTGGTAGCCATTTACTGTTATCTTTTTTATTCCCTTTCCAACCCAACTGAGGCTCTATCTTACGCTTCAATTACTCATAACAATGATTCAACTTTCCAATGGCTTATTCAAGTAATCGAGGCTCATCATTCTCAATATGATCTTTAAATGCTAATAGTAATCCACTGACAAATCTCTAAGATTTGGTCTTCTCATCCTTAAGATACAGTACATACCTCAATAGCTCCAAGAACTTAGTCGTGTACTCCTCATTTGTCATCAATCTCATCTTTAGCTCATAGAACTTCTTTTCCTTACTATTTTAGTACCTGTTATAGCACAAAATGACCTCATCAGCTCAGAGGTGAAAGACAAGATGATCGAAGCAAATACCACAATTGCAGGCCTTGATTCCACACTAACACTCTCTGCACACTGTTAAACTGCTTTATAAAGCTTGTTACCAAGCATAGAGGAGCGTTAGTCACCCTGCTAACTCAAGTTGTTAGACCAGGGGGAGCGTTAGTGAAACTAAGGGAAGTTCAGTGGGTAAAGCCAACAAATCTTCTCACAAATATCTAGATATTTATCCCTAAATTTGCTTAAGAAAAGCAAGGAAACTCCAAAAATCGAATTATTTGGGGAAATTCCAATCTGAGAATGAAGGCAAATGGGAAAAAGCTTGAAAATAGGGCAGGTTCATGGCTTTTGCCCTAATGAACTCTAGGAGGAGCTTGGTAGCCCTAATTCGATTGCTACATAAGCAGCGAGAGGGCCATTGTGAAAGGGATCAGAGCATTTGGAAGGATAGCCCATTAAGCTGTTGTGAATTGTCATAAAATTGAAGAAGTGAGCTGAAAGAGAGAGAGAGAGAGAGGAAGAAGGGGCAAGGGAAGGCTGATACAATGGATGGTTGTAATCACTCTTCCACTATAAATACAAAACTGCAGTTGTGTTCCCTACTCCATAGTGTCAGTAATGTTGTTCATTGATTTGTTCATCCTGATGCTTGTTGAGATGAGTAGTTAAGTTATACACTAATATATGTTTATTGTGCATTCTTACATTAGTTTTCAAGAGTGTATGTTGTGATTGGTTTACCTTGTCCTTTGTGCAGGAATTGTCTTGGAGCCGGCCTTGAAGGAGTTCTTCTTGCCACATAGAGATCTCCAAACAAATCTAGAAGGAACTAAAGGTGATCCTCTTTCCATACCTTGTCAGTTTATGTTTGATAGATGAACATGTGCATAACTTGGTAGCTTCTGCAGATAATCTTACAGTCTTTCAAAGGTCCCAGGAAGGCCTTTGAGGGTAGTTTTCATCCTACATACACTGTGCATTTTACCCCATAGCAAAATTGGCGAGTCCACTGGGGACTATACATCTAGTTCCCAGTTTACCCGGACTCCTCTCAGTTCTTCTCTTTCTTCTAAGAGCTTCCTACTTCTTCAAATCCTTTTCTGATCCACCAACTATCTTGTTACATCCTACTAGTTTGCATTCTCCTTAGAAACTGATCCTAAAGGCCCTTTGTTTGAGCAATTTCCCTCACTAATGTAGGTTGCCAAGCTAAATAGAGCTTTCTAAAGCACTGTGCCTATGTATAGGGAGCGTTAGGGGTCCAACTAACTCTCTGTTTACACTGAAACAGAGCGTTAGTCTCCCATCTCCATGATTTCCAATAGATTCTGTGGACCAAAACGGGGGGGGAATTTTCTCATGGGCTAAAGTAAGACCTGCAACTATATTATGTTAACAAATTTGGTATCCTGAAAATTTATTTTTAGGAAAATGTTTTAGTTTTTCTCTCTTAAAATACATTTTTTTTGAAAAGAAAGACTGAAAAATTGTATTCATCCTTTTGTTGAAATAGTTGTAAGCTGCTTCATTTTGGTTTTTAGTAGTTGTTAGGAAATATTGGGAAAAAAATATTTTGGTTATGCAAGTGTTGAATGGCTTTAGATGCACAGACAAATCCATGAATATGAGAAAAGATGAATATGTAGAATAAGACTTGTTTGCATAAGAAATTGAAAACTTTTTTCAAAGCATTGTTCTGCATGATTTATTGAGTCAAGAGTCTCACCATATTCATACATAAACACCCCTACCGAAGACAAATAATCAAGTACACTTAAAATTTACATTAAAATCAATCAGTTACTCTTTTGAGCAAACCAACATTAGCTAGGCTAGGACCATGGGATAAGCATGTGAGTGAACTGCCCAAGGTTGAAAACCAAAACTAGTGTTGTTAATGAGTGAAAAATCCTTCTGCACTCATATTACCAGGACCACTCCACTAACAACGAAGTGAAATACGAGACAACATCAGACTATAATTGAAGGTAGCCCACCTTCTGTTACAAATCCTTTGGGCATTCTGTGTACTGGGGGTCCCTTTGGGGATTTCGGAACTGAGTCAGGGACTCAGGTTTCCTGCCCACACAGCATGCTGTCTATGACTACGTCCCCTCTGGTAATGTCTGTGATTTGAGGTATCTCTAGTGCCCAAAACTTCTAGGTACTTACACAAGGTGACTAGGACGGGCTGTCCTGGTACCTGAAATGGACAGATCTACTCTGTCTTCAGTTTTTGGGAGGGTGCTCGTATTCATGAGAGTACTTGGCCCCTCAATCTGAGGTTCGAGCGAAGCTCTAGAGTAACCGTAATCGTACATTTGGCCATCCTTCTCTGTTATTCATTGAGAGACTTGTTGGCATTATGACACAGGTTTGATGCTATGGCACTGGTGTTGTCCTTGATGGCAACTCACCTTGTTGACAGATCACAGTTCAGGCTCTCAGAAAGAAGAAAAAGACATATATGTAGGTTCACTTTGACGAAGACGCATATACACGTGGGTTGGACGTTCCCAAGGTGCGTATGCGTATACACGCACTTTCATGCAAGGAAAAGCGTGTATATGTGGGAGAACTTATCTTTGGTCCATGGTATTTAGTCCTTGGTATTTGAACCTATGGTTTTGGACCATGGTATCTCGTCATAAGTGTTGATCCCAGGTATTGGGTTCATGGTATTGAATTGTTATGGTTTTGAACCGTGGTATTGTGAAAGGCAAGACTATAAAAGAGGAAGGCGATCATGTGTCAAAGAATCATCTGAATTATTATTGAATATTTGATAAAAGTGCTAGATATGGAATACTGGTAATTGGGATATGGTGCAGATCTGGATCTGAATAAAGGAGGAACCTTAGCGCAAAGAGAAGGATAAGTTCTATTGATGGGTCATAATCTTTAAGTTTGAATGATAGTATCTTTATATGATTTTGGTCTGTTATATGTGGCGCTTGCTTGATCTATAACACTGATAATCTGGGTTAATTAGTGTTTGAATATTTGAAAGAGCGAATTATCCTTTATAGATCTGTACACAGGTTCAGTGAGGTGAAGGCGCATATACACGCTAGTTCCGTAAATGAAAACAGCGTATACGCAGGTTGTTCCAAACACAGAGGCATATGCACGTGTGTTGTAGGTTATTGAAATAGCGTATATATTTTGAGTTTTGATCTAGCTGCTTCTGTTTGTTGCTGCTGTGTTCTGGGTTCAAATTTTGGTGTGTGGTTTCTGGTACTGTGTTTTGGGTACAGCTGTCAGAGAAGTATCTACTTGATTCAGATCTAATTGGTAAAAAGGAGATTGTTTGATTCTTGATGATTGATTGATGTTCATGGATCTAGTCTGAAAATTTATGAAACGTGATACCTGGAGGAAAGAGAAGGTTGTAGCCTTCTATAGGCTAGCACCTACGCACTAGTATCTTGGCTAGTGCAAGAGCTAAAGGGGGTTGTAGCTCCCTTCGAGGAGAAGCTGGAGAACGAGAGAGGGTTGTAGCTCTCTGTAGGTTGCAGCCTGCGTACCGGTAAAGGACTGCACTAGTACATTGTAAAAGAAGTTTCTAATTTAAAAGAAGATAGAGATGAATTGTAGCAGGTGGTTTTCACCCACATTGGGTTTCCACCTTATATCTTGTGTTCTTATGTGTGATTGTCTTTCTGCTCTATTTTACTATTTCTGGGTACTAGTTATTTGATTCTGAAACACAAATTAAAAATCATCATCAAAAAGATAAAGTAAATTAAAAGTTTGCTTTGTATACACGAGTTTCCTTCTGCACAGTTGCGTATATACGCGGGTTTAATTAACTAAAGTAGCGTATATCATTTGATATTGAGAAAGGAATATTTGACTTGATAATACTGATTCACCCCCCCTCTCAATATTATTTCCAACAATTGGTATTAGAGTAGGTCCTTCAGAAGAAGCTTGATCGCTTGAAGGAAGATCTTTCATCATGAGCAACTACGAGAGGGAAGCATTAATCAGGCCATCGATTTTTGATGGGACAAACTTCGTATATTGGAAGGTAAGAGTTACTGCCTATCTTCAATCTCTTGGTATAGAAGTCTAGGATATCATAGATACAGGATATACTTTTCCATCAGCAACTCCTACAGATCTGGCTGAGAAGAAGAAATATGAAACAAATGCAAAGGTAGTCAATACTCTATTAGGATGTCTATCTCAATCAGAATTTGTCAAGGTTATGCAGTATAAATCCACAAAAGAAATATGGGACAAGATTGTACTAAGCTATGAAGGAGATGATCAGGTAAAACGAGCAAAACTTCAAACCCTCAGAACTCAGTATGAAAATCTCAAAATGCATAATGATGAAAGTGTGGCTAACTATTTCCTTCATGTGGATGAGATTGTTAATTGTATGAAAAAATTGGGTGAAGAAATAAAAGAGGCTGTTGTGGTTGAAAAAGTTCTAAGATCTTTGTCCCCTAAGTTTGAATCTAAAGTTTCTGCAATAGAAGAAAAGGAGAATCTACGAAACCTTACAATGTCACAGCTTCACGGGATTCTAACTACTTATGAAATGAGGAAAGGAGGACCATCAGACAGAAGAGAAGTGACTTTCAAGGCTTTAGGCAAAGGAGACTACTATGAAGAGGAAGAAGAATCAAATTTTGTCAAAAACCTTCAACGAGGTACTGGAAGATTCAGAGGTAAGTTACCTTTCAAATGCTTTGCTTGTGGGAGAGTCGGTCACTATACTACCAAATGTCCTCATCAGGATAAAACTGACAAAGGGAAGGAACCTGTTAGATGGAACAAGAAACAGAATGTAACTAAGAAAAGTTACTACACTCATGAAGATAGTGATGGTATTTCAAATAGTGATGAAGATGAACGAGATAATAACTATAAACCTTTAATGGCCTTTGAAGATGATGATTACATGGATGCTATAGATATGGATAGCTTTTATGAAGAGATTTCTAGACTCAAAACATGTTTAGAAGAAAAGAATGTGATCATTGATACTCTGCAATTCCAACTTGATGAAAAAGAAAAATTTCTTGAGAAGTTAGAATGTGAAATTGTTGGCCTTAGAAAAGAAATTGAGAAAACAAAGGCTCTTAATCTTAAATTTGTTGAAGGATCTAAAACTCTGGATGAGATTATCAATGTAAAACATTCTCCACTAATCAAGACTGGTCTGGGGTATAATGGAGAAGCATCTCAAGCATCCACCTCAAAGAGTTATCTCGATGCAGCAAGGAGGAATGAGCAAAAGCCCAATGGAGATCATCTGGTAAAACAGGGACAAATTACATCAAGAATAAACAAAGAGTACCAGGTACGTCAATCCACCTTAAGGATGAACAAGAGCTACAACCAGCCACAAGTAAAATCTTCTCAATTTGCCTCAAGAATGGATGACAAAAGAAATTACAATCATTTGGCAGGTAGATTTGATAATCGGAGGAGTTTCTTCAATGGCCAATGTTTCTCTTGCCATAACTTTGGCCACAAAGCAGCTCAATGTGTTGCCTATAAGACAATCATGACTAGAGAAGCTCAAAAACAAAGAAGTATGACTGGAATCACAAAAATTACCTATAATAACTTTTCCGCCCTTGAAAATGAAATTGAATGTTCTATTTGTAATAACTTCAGTCATGAAGATTCTGAATGCATGAGCAGGTTTTGGAAGACAACTCAGAAGGAACAAACCTCAAGTGCCAAAACATGGAGAATGAAGGAACCACAACCAGAAAGATGTGGGATAGCTTTATATGCAGAAGGATAGGAAAA